>LR812532.1:5334989-5469989 GCA_903798195.1 Danio kyathit
ACCGCTCCACACCTGAACAACAAAACACACACACACACACACACACACACACACACACACACACACACACACACACACACACACACACACACACACACACACACACACACACACACACACGTTTGTTTTTGTGAAAAGTGGGTACATTACATAGGCTTCCATTAATTTTATACAGATCAAACTGTATATTATATTGCCCTCACCCCACCCTACCCCTAAACCCAACTATCACAGGAGACAGTGTACAGCTTTACTCCCTGAACAAACTCATCCTGTGTGATTTAGAAGCTTTTTGAGAAGTGAGGACGTCACCAATGTCCTCATATTTCACCTGCTTTTTGTAATACCTGTGTCATACCTATGTCATTATACAGATTTGTGTCCTGATATGTCACAAAAACACGTACACACACACACACACACACACACACACACACACACACACACACACACACACACACACACATATATATAATTAATAAAAATATAAATAATATATCATCTTATTCATATATATCAACAAAAATATAAAACAGTAATAAAAACAATAATAATCAGTATATTTACAATGATTCATTTATAATAATCTGTGTGTGTGTGTGTGTGTGTGTGTGTGTATTTTTTTTTACTACTACTACTATTTATTGTGTGTTTTTGCTATTATACAGTTGAGGTCAGAATTTTTAGCCCCCTGTTTATTTTTTCCCCAAATTCTGTTTAACGGAGAGAAGATTTTTTCAACACATTTCTAATCATAATAGTTTTAATAACTCATCTCTAATAACTGATTTATTTTATCTTTGTCATGATGACAGTAAATAATATTTGACTAGATATTTTTCAAGACACTTCTATACAGCTTAAAGTGACATTAAAAGGCTTAACTAGGTTAATTAGGTTAACTAGGCAGGTTAGGGTAATTAGGCAAGTTATTGTATGATGATGGTTTGTTCTGTAGACTATTGAAAAAATATATAGCTTAAAGGGGCTAATAATTTTGACCTTAAAATTGTTCTTAAAAAATTAAAAACTGCTTTTATTCTAGCCGAAATAAAACAAATAAGAGTTTCTTCAGAAGAAAAAATATTATCAGACATACTGTGAACATTTCCTTGCTCTGTTAAACGTCATTTAGGAAATATTTAAAAAAGAAAAAGAAAAAAATCAAAGGGGGGCTAATAATTCTGACTTCAACTGTACATTAAATCTAAATCTTAAATATCAGAAATGACAACAGATTGTTAAGATGTAATTGATGTCAGTTTTAATGTTATTGATTAATGCACTTACTTTACAGATTTCATTCATTCATTTTCCTTCTGCTTTTTCCCTGGTTTATCACAGCGGAATGAACCGGCACTTACTTGACAGATTTACATATTTTTAATTTTAGGTGTTTTATGTTTGGTAAAATAATTTCTATTTGCATCTTTAGTGATTCTTTAGCTAATTACACTGTCTTGTCTCATTAGGTGGATTTAGAGGTTTTTGCAGAAAAAGCACAAGTGGATTTAGCTGCTTTTGACGCAAAAGAAAATCTACCTTGTTAAAAACCAAAGAACTGTCTAAAGTGACATTTTTGAACAAAAGATATTTTATTTACAAGCTAATAACCTTATCATTACCTATAAAATGAGACTTCTGATCCTCATCAGAGGAGCCTGATAAACTGCTCATTTACAAGAAAAGAGGACAGATGGATTTAGAGGGTTTTGCATCTGAACTCTTTATATTATGATTATCATATTACGACTGAATTCACACAGTTTAAAGTCAGCACATAATAATAATAAATAATATAATAATAATAATAATAATAATAATAATATATTTTCATTCTTGTGTAGTATCAGAAAAGATATGCTATAAATACAGTGGGTCAATCATTTTGATTAAACGTTACAAGGGCACATTAAAACTGGATGTGCACAGTCATTAATAATAATTACAGTCATGCTCCATGGAAATAAGAACTGTCAGTTTTAAGTTCACAGTGACTTAACGGAAACAAACAAATAAATAAATAAATAAATAAATAAATAAATAAATAAATAAATAAATAAATAAATAATAAATAAATAAATAAATATGAATTTGGCAAATAATAATAATCAAGTTTGCATGTGAAATCTAACAAAATATGAATAAACATACTTATCTGATGATTTCATTAAAATTACACCGCTTTTTATTTTATTTTATTTTATTTGTTTTCTTTAAAAAATGTTTTTACTTTCAGACAGGACACTGTTTCCTAAAAACGAACAGACATTCTCTCACATATTAACACAGCACTAATACAATTAACTTCACTCCACTTAACACAGAGTTTTGAAGACCATAAAACATGATTATTAGATCACCGAATGATGCTATCAATATAACATTACAGCTTATATGTTTTATATTGCTTAATGTAAGTGCTCAGAGCATGAGTTTGAGCTGAAGGTGGACTCACATGCAGCAGTTTGCAACAGAAGCAGCAGCCCGAACACCAGCATGATCTTCCTCAACTCCAGCATCCACAAGAGAAGACTTTCAGAGTGTGTGTGTGAGTGTATGTGAGAGAGAGAGTGTATGTGTGTTCCAATAGTATCTGGATGCAGCCTTTATGATGCAAGCTGAGAATGCATCACTCAGCGATGCATTGTGTCTGACATTGCACTCAATAGAGTGAGTGACGTCACAGTGACGAGTAGGGTTAGGGGTGGGGTTAGGTGAGCGCATTAAAAAGCATTGGATGCAGCTCAGATTGCACTGCACCAGGTCTGCATCCAGACCCCTCTGGTGTGTTCTGCTCTGACAGAGAGACTCACACTGACACATTTGGAAACATCTGAGCATTTCACACTGTACCATCTGAGCTTCCTCATACGCTGAACCACAGACGCTGTGGGTTCGCAACTTAAGTTTTACTGAAAACACTAGTATTCAAACATGATCAAAATATTTTTTTCTTTTCTGGCTTAAATATTATTTAAATCAATTTTGTAATCAGGCTCAAATATAAATATTATATATAAACACAGCAAACTCATATGTGGAAGTGAAAAGAAGCTATGCCTATTGAAGTGGGATAAAATCCCATTGTTAGTTGGATGAATTCAGCAGGAACTCTTGCCATTTAATAAAAAAACTCAAACAATGCAAACTTAAGCAGGTTATAGCAGTAATGTGTTTCTCTATTTTATATTTGATTTGTTTTTCATATACAATGCAGCTTAAATGTCCTAATTTACTCTAGTGAAAAACAAATACAGTACTGTAGGGATTCTTGCAAGCCAGACTCATTCTCAGTATAGGCCTGCTTCAAATATAATAATCATTAATTCACTTTGCAAACTAATCTTAATTGGGAAGAATTAAATTTATCCTAGATTTATTTTAATTGCAATTAAATGATAGTAACTCATAACCTGATTTGATGTAGTTTTATATACTAAATTAAAATAACTTAAATGCTACTTGAGTATGCAAATATGGCTACTGAGAATGCACAAACGTTATTTCACAAACACACAGAGAATCCTATCCTGGCAGAGAAGCACTGCCATATAATGCATGTACCAGATAAGTTGGCTGTCTAACACAGAGGGACCAAATCACATTATCTGCATATTGTGGTGGAAATTCATTTATATACATTATAAAGATCTGTTCTTTTATTCTTCCATGAAATGTACTGTTTAAGTTAGATCAAGTGTGACCACTTTAACATCTGTTTATCACCAGATAAGATCTGGATAAGTACATGGTGATTTAACAAACTACATGTTTGGATGGGATGTTAGACTGAAATGTAGATGGTCAAAAATGAAGTTGAGCGCTGACGTAACTGTGATTCATCCTGTGTGTCACTGATGACCTTGTGGGCATTACAAACTAGATAAAAAGAGAACGCACTCTGTTTCGGCGTCTCACTCTCTGCAGAAACCTGCGTTGCTGTATGATTGTCTGACCTTCTTTGCAAAGAATAAAACCTTAAAAGACACTTTGGGTAAGAATTTGTCTTCTTGACCACTGAGAGAGCCTCCTTAAAGAAAATTGCCACTACAATATACAGTATACATGTGCTTAGTACAAGATAGTTTGAGATCAGTTTCATGCATGTAGTGCCATTTCTACCAAAAAAAAAGCAGTGTATGCATATCCTGGCAGAGCAGCTGTGCCATATAATGCATGCACGGGGTAAGTTGGCTGTCTAACACAGAGGGATCAAATCTTGTTATCTGCATATACAGTAGGCTACATGGGATTATTACAAAGTCACAAAAGGGTTTCATGCATGTAGTGGCATTTCTGCCTGAAACAGCAGTGCATGCATATACTGGCACATCAGCTCTGCCATGTAATGCATGGGCAAGGTAAGCTGGCTTTCTACACATTAAAGTGTACACGATCACCAGCAATCTACTACCAGAGATCGCTGGAAAATACACTCACATTCACATGAACTACAAATCTGCCATGTTTATGGACTACATGTTCAGTCATGCCACACACACACACCTGATGCAAGTCACCAGTGATTGCAAACACACAGCTGAAGCTGCTCACAGACTGATTACATGGACTATAAGTACTGCTCAAACACAAACACTGTCGCTGAGTCTTGTATCCTGAATAAGTGAACATTACGAATCGTTTCTCCTTGTGTTGCTTTCCGTGTTTTAGACCTTTGCTTTGCTTTGTTTGATTATTCCTTGTGACCTTCTGCCTGCCATTACGACTACAACTCTGGATTCCCCTTATATATCTGTTTGTTCCTGTTTTGATCACTGCTTGTCTGACCAACCTACTAATAAAGTCCTGCATACGGATCCTCACTCCGTTGAAGCGTCAATCCTTATTACAGTACTTTGTGTTAGTACAATACAAGTACATTATGTAAAAATTAATACTCAACTATAGGGATGCTTCTGCCTATAATGAAAACAAAAATGTCCAAACATGAAGAGGAAATAAGAATATAAATAACTTAAGACGACAGTAAACAATTTCTTGCCAAGGCTAAATTTGGCATGTCAGTGAAGTTCTAATAGTCTAAAAATAGATCAGAAATATAAATTTGATGGTCAAATAGCCAGATTAAACATATTTAGACATATCTGTAGTTATTCATTACTGTCTATTTGAGGACTAGTCTAGTTTTGGACTATTATTAGTATTAAACACCCCAAATTGAATCTTTGTTTTAGTCTTAATGTCTATCTTTGGACATCTATTAGACGTCTAATAAAACAAAACGATGCTTTCTGGAAACAGTCAAATGATCATCATTATTACTTTATAGTCCAGAGGAGAAGAAGACAGTCACACTTATTTCCTCTTACTGACACTCATCTGTGCTCAAAATATATTTATAAAACTGTTTCTGTGAAATGAGGAAGTTGATTTTAATACTACAGTTTTTTACAATCGCTATGACAGTTTTTTCAATACATTTCAATACATTTAAATTTTTTTGCTAAACTTCTAACACACCAACACACCTAAAACACACAATTGTCAAAACAGTTAATTTCATGCTCAAAATCACACATTGTAAACTAAACCCCAAAACTAATGTTCAAAATACAATAATAAACCAACACAATACACCACGTCTAACAAAACACTGTGAACATGTTTCAAAAGCAAATTATTCTTCAAAACACTAACACATGTTCTCTTCCAACAGGAACATTTAGTCAATCATAACACATTGACAATAAAAACACTATCATCAGCTGACATTACAGAAACTGCATTATTTTATGTGTCAGGACTGCTCTTATATTTGAAGCCTCTTTACATTTGTGTTTTGTTGGGTTTAGTAAATGCATGAATTTTGTTTCTTTTGCTGCAGAAATTCAATACAAAAAAATTAAAGACCATCTCAGAGTGGATTAAATAAATAAAATGTACAGTTTATGTAAAAAAATTTAATAAAATGCAGACACAAAATTGCTGCAGTACAGACTTTATTTGCAAAAGGACATCACTGCAAGATATACAAACTGAAAAAGCACTGGAATTATAATTTAACAACAAAACAAAGTAATCTTCTATTCTGCCCTGTCTTCTGAATTTGCCCGGCTTCTTCTTATTCTAACTGTGGCCCTTTGGTCTATTACTGTAGGTTTCTCCCACAGCGAAATCCTTTTTCCCCAAGTTGAAGCCAGCCTCGTCAACATAGATAATTTCATGTGGGACTTGATTGGCCTCCAACTCCATGATTCTCTGAAAGTAATTAGACACAGTGTATGTAAATGCTGTGCTGTGCTGTACTGTATATCTACTGTATGTACTGATGAACTCCAGGTTTATAGAGTAGTTTACTGCAAAACACACTGTGTATAGTACAGCAATGACTGTATTGCATAAACTTACCTAGATGTATTGGTGACAGAGTTCTTTGATACGCTCACTGTTCCTTTCAAAAGCCCAAAGAGTCCTCTTTTAGAGCATACGATCATGTGATTGGAAAAATCTCAACACATGAGTGTGGTTTCTAAATGGGAATCAGCTGTGATATTCATATAATTCATAATGTGAATTGAAACACAAATATATTTCCTTGCAGTTATGCAAAAAAAAAATAATAAATAAATATATATATATATATATATATATATATATATATATATATATATATATATATATATATATATATACAGGGCCGGCGCGTCCATTGAGGCGACCTAGGCGGCCGCCTAGGGCGGCGTAATAATGAGGGCGGCAAACGCGCCCCGCCGCCCAACCCAACATACTGACTTTCATCCGCAACATAAACACAACACTGGCATAATAGGGGTCTGTCATAATAGTGAGGGCGGCAAACGCGCCCCGCCGCCCTATCCAACGTTGAGGTGTAATCGGGCCATAAAAATTAGGCCCGATGGGGTCCGAGCCCGACAGAATTCAGCCCGAGCCCGACATTTTGATTGACAGCTTTATAAAGCCCGAACCCGTTAATAACCCGACATTATTCAAATGTGCACATGGCATGCACTCAGCTCTTTTGCCTTTTTCAAGAATGAGTCATTTATATGTTTAACATAATTTATTCATAACAAACATAGGGTATAGGTCACTTGGAAGTCGGAACAAAGAAATAAAATAAGTCCTCTGTAACATCGTAACATCTCAGCACTCTAAATAGACCTAGGTACATACACCTAGCCTTTAAATTGGCCAACACACCAACGAAATGAAGTCTTTCATAACAAATTAACTTAAAATAAATTCTAAATTATGACGGGTATTTGGCAATAACAAAATTAAGATAAAGGCTCTGCGGGATTTCTTTCGCCACTTCTCTTCACAATCTGGCATTAAGGCGACGGGGAAGCTAAATAACGAACGAATAATGCCAACATTAGCCTGTATACTCTGTCTACATTATGATTTTATGGTTTAATAATATTTATTTATAATTTAAAAACCCTTTACTCACCAAGATTAGGCTATGTGCTTTTGTGCAGGTATTGAATTCACTGTAAATGGCTTTAGCGCAGTCCTGCGCTCAGGATGCTGCGTACCGAATACCTTTTACTGCAGCTGCTAGGCCGAGATGCAGAGTTCTGATCTGGCTAATTTTGCAAGTTTTGGGTAGGATTGTTTGTTCATCTTCTACCTGCCAAGAACATCCGTTTAATTTTCAATGACAGCAGTTTCAATGTAGCGAATGACCTCGTCCTCTTCCCTGTCAGCTTGCTGTACATACAATGCTGTTTAGCGCTCTACCGTAATATGCAGTGTATGAGTGACCTTGGCGGCTAGAATAACCCCATCCCCCCCCCCCCCCCCCCCCCACCCCCCCTCCCCCCCCCCCCCCCCCGGTTTCACTTTCGTTTAAGGGGCGGCATGAATCCTTTGCCTGGAGCGGTAGTTCGGCTTGCTCCGGCCCTGTATATATATATATATATATATATATATTTGTATGTATATATATTTACATAACTGCAATAAGCTGTTTCTCATTGGCAATTGAATAAAATACAGGAAATATATTTGTAGCAGCTGTTCACTTTAACTTTAGCCTATATAAGTTTTGTTTAGAACATGATGTTATCTGTTCTGACATACTGTGTGAAAGCATTTGTACATTTGACTGTAAAATTACACTGTTTTGGTCTTGGTCGAGCTTGTGTGTAAAAGAAGTTCAAGCATTTGAAATTGGTGTTAAATGTATGCATTTTGTATCAAAGCAACAAGAAATGTGTAAAATGTATAGCCTACAGAGGCGGATGTTGTGCTAACTGTGTTAAGAGTTTAGGAAACTTGTTAAATGTATTGAAAAAACTGTCATAGCCATTGTAAAAAACTGTAAAGCAGTTTTAGATCGGAGGTGTCATTCACAAACACAACACAGGCCTAACATCTACATTTTCTTTTCTTATCATGGGGGATGTGCACTGATTAAGGCTTTTAGAATTATTGCAAGAATTATTTTGCATAATCGCACATTTATTTTACATATTTGTTTCCTATTTAATTCTTTAGTGATTTAAAGTCATAATATTTTGTATTATTTCAGCAGAAGTGTATTTATAATTGTAAATGTGTTGGAAGGTTTAAATGTGTGTTAAAATTTCATATGTTGTACTTTAAGAAATGTAATATGGGAGCGTGTCGCTTTAAAGAAATGACGTGTAATGTAAGTGACGTGTTTATGAGTCGCCGGATAGACTGACGATGAACAGACGCATGTCAATCAGGATGTCAATGCTGTGTAAAGTTACATGTGTTTAAGAAGTTACTTAAAGTTACTGCTGTCAAAAGGACAGTGAAGAAGACTTTATTAACCCAAGGACACTCTTTTCATGACAAGCGACCAACAAGTTCTCACTCCGTCAAGGTGTCACGGAGTCAAAGAGGACGGCCTTAAAATAAACGCCCATTCTGGAGAAACAACCTGTGTCTGTGTTGTTGTGAAGAGAGTTACAATTATATTACACATTTAAGACATTCTTTTGTATGTTACAGTTTTTCCCAATTGTTTACACACATTTCTGAAAGCATGTCTCATATTGTCAGAACTCTACACACAAATCACAAAGCACACACACATTGGGCAAAACCCTTCAATTCTCCTGCAAAATCAAACTTTACGTTCAAAACAATATGATTTCTTCACAAAATGGTGTTTTGTTTTCAAATTACACACACAAACCATCACATGAATAGACATTTATAAGAAGCAGTTGATCACTGATGTGCTTAATGTAAAACACTATGACCACTTCTTCTCCATTCATCATAATGACTTACTGTAAGCCTCTTTTGTTCAGTGTTACACTTACAGTACTCAGGCCTACAGAAGTGCTTTGTAAAATATTTCAGAATATTATTTTTATACAAAACGCACAAATACACAGTACCAAATATATTTGACTGCATTTTTCCCACAAAAACAGTGTGCACAGTGTTCATCCCAACCAACACAAAGTTGCACATAACGTGGTCTACATATGCCATCAACAGAAGGATTTACAGAATAGTTACAGTAAAAAAAAAATAAAAAAGTGTGGATTTCGGTCATAAACTTTCCATCCCCAGGCAGAAAAAAATTCCTCAATAGGATTGAGAAATGGAGAATATGAGATGAGCTCTGATTTCTAAATTGCGATTATGTGTGACGGGTGTTTACCTATGTGATGAGTTAGTATGCAAAGTAGGACAACTGACTTTACAATTTTGAATGACAGTGTGTTCTGTCAGGGTTCTGCCACTCTGGTCTTGTCATCAACCAAGCTGATAAATGTACATAGTCAGCCTAACATGTGAGTCCACTATACACAGTTTAAATTTCAAACGTTTCCTTTCCATTTCATGTAATAATCCTATGTTGTCTTTGCAGCTACTGGTGGTGGTCCAGTTGGATTTATAGCACTTCACGTTACATGACATCTTGGCTTACCAATTTCTATGGTTTTTCGGTTTCTTCCATATAGCTAGGTCTATCGCAGCCTTTTGAATCGTGGCTTATTGTTGCCTTTCATCTGGACTTTATGTGACCCTATTTAGTAGCCCATTTACATGGACACAGGGCCGGCGCGTCCATAGAGGCGACCTAGGCGACCTAAGGCGGCAGAATAGTGAGGGCGGCATCCGCGAACCCCCCGGTCCTGACTTTCATCCGCGATGCCCACCCCCTCCCTCCCACATTTGCATACACTAAACAAAAACAGATATAAAAAAAACACAAACCAACACAGACATTCACTCATTAGCAAATTTTTAAAACGATTATATCTGCACACAGGCAGCCTGTATCGTCGACCAGAAGGCAGCAACTCATACTCACTAAACAAACTGTGCGAGGGGTCAGCTAATATTTTAATTGCCTCATCCTGAACTGATTGTTCACAGAGATATTGTAAGGATCAACATTCCCTTTTCCCTATGATTCTCATGGCTGTCTTCACCAGCCCTCCAAGCTTAGCTTTAGATTGAACTGTAATATTTCCATACCACACAGTAAATCCATAGCGTATTATGCTTTTAATCACAGCTTTGTAAAATAAAAACATAACTTTTTGATGGACCCCCAAAACTCTCAATCTATTTCTACCGTAGCAGTCAAAATGCCTTTGAATATGTGTGCCTCTGTTGCCTAGCAACTTTCTGATAACATAAACATGACTTTCCGATAGCAAATATATAACTTTATTTCAGATATGCCTTTCTAAACAGCATACAAAAGTGGAAATTAATGCAAGGTGCGAAGATTCGTGGGTGGTCTAGGCTGTATTACCAAAATCTGCAAACATTTTTTGCTATTTCTGCAGAAACATCTGTAAAACATCTGTGGATTTATGCACAATGATTTTGGGAGTATCGTAACTAAAAAATTACTAAAAACTAAAACTTAATATATGAAATAAAAAATAATAGCTCTTTACTTTATTTAATGTTTACAATGCAAATCCATCTAGATCCACTTATTTGGTAAACAAAGCAAGTCTCTCATATGATATATCTAAATGACTATTAATAGACTATTAATAAATTATCCATTAAAATACTATTTATGGGCAACGCAGTGGCGCAGTAGGTAGTGCTGTTGCCTCACAGCAAGAACGTCGCTGGGGCGCAGGTTCGAACCTCGGCTAGGCTGGGTCAGTTGGCGTTTCTGTGTGGAGTTTGCATGTTCTCCATGCGTTCGCGTGGGTTTCCTCCGGGTGCTCCGGTTTCCCCCACAGTCCAAAGACATGCAGTACAGGTGAATTGGGTAAGCTAAATTGTCCATAGTGTATGAGTGTGAATGAGTGTGTGGATGTTCCCAGAGATGGGTTGCGGCTGGAAGGGCATCCGCTGCGTAAAATCGTGCTGGATAAGTTGGCGGTTCATTCCGCTGTGGCGACCCCGCAAGGGACAAAGCCGACAAGAAAATGAATGAATGAATGAATGAATACTATTTATATCTACTAAAAAAAATTATTTTACACACTGTAGAGTAAATAAATCAAATGAACATTTTCATATTAATCAATAATAGTGAAATGAATTAAAAAACTGAATAAATATAAATTTACACAAGTAAATAAATAGACTCAATGATGGCCAAAAATCACGCAGATTCTGTGTGGGCCTAGTGATAACTTAATGAAATATGACGACCGACATCCAAAGCTTAATTTTAATATCTCAATAGAAGTTTTGAATTTAAATATGACATAACAATATGACGTCCCTGCTGAAAAAAAAACAGCTTTAACTAGCCTAGTCTTAGATGATCAGGCTGGAAATGGCTGGAAACCAGCCTGAAAAAAGGGCCAAAACTGTTTTAACTTGTTTTTTCAACAGGGGTCTTAGTTCCAGTGTCAATAATGTGTTTTGGGAGATACGAAGTAATTTACTTTACCACAAAAATCATTAACCCCACCTTTCTCCTGCATGTGAAATTATGGAAACGTACCTTCAATAAGTATCCAAATGGAGTTGAAGTTGTTTCTGGAGATTGATCTAGGTGTTTAGAATTCTGCCATATGTTGGTTAGTGATGAAACTAAAATGATTAGTTTTCAAAAGAAAGTGTTTTGTCCAGCAGAGGGCCATAAAGAGCCATTCATTTTACTGGATGTGGACAACTGCTTGTACTAAAACTTTTATGTTATATTGTGAACTTGTGTATATGTACACATAAGAAAGACATTTAAAAGTACATTTTATTTTATCTAGTAGAATTTTGACAGTTTTGGTGCTCTTTGAAATGTCTGTTTTCACAAAATAATGTCACAGAAATAGACAGAAACCAGGGGCTGTTTGTGTGTGCATGTGTGTGAGCATTATGTCTTACTCATTTATGTCGTTGTTCTGCATTTGTGGGTAACATTATTTTGTTATATATACACTGTAAACACTGTTCTACTGGTGTTAGGATATTTTAAAGAAAAAAAAAGCATATATATTTTGCCTTTAAAACATATAAACTGTCTGTAAATGAGAATAAATTAATCAAAGCAAGCAGACTAAGGTAAAAATAAAACTGAAAAATATTCATGTGAAATTCTTGGACATTATAGTCATCATATAGATATTATTATAGTCATTTCTCATAGTTGTGATGAGATCTGCTGCTGCTCTTCTGAATCTTCTGCTCTGTGTTCATGTTGATCTTCCCATATTCAAGTAAGATTTTCAGTTTCTTTCCTAAAAGCATCACATTATCATCATCTTTACACTTTATACACATGTTGAATCAATAACGCTGATCATAACCATCTCTCACTTGACTTGTGTGTTAATGTAGATGTGAAATCCTCCTAACAGACCGAACAGGGTCATCAGCTGAAAACACCAGACCAGCACAAACCACCCAGACACTAAACAGAGAACAACATAAAAAGTCAGTCAAATGTTAGATTGCTGTCATCTGAAATTTACCGAAATAATCTCACCAGGACAGGGTTTTACACTAATGGTCTTCTTTCTGTGACTGATGTGGTTCTTCACAGTGCAGGTGATGTTTCCTTCAGTTTCCTCTTGAATCTGAATGCTGGAGTTTCCATCCATCAGTGGATTTCCATTCAGAGTCCAGCTGTAGAGGAGCTGATCCCCCTCAGAGGAGCAGGACACTGACCTCATCTGATTGGAGGAGCAGATGATTGACACTTGCACTGAGCCAACAGGAGCTGGAGGGCGGGACACGTGACAAACACAGGAGAAAATCACACTTCTATACCATACTTCAATAATAAACTCTTCCTACATGAAGAGGAACATTCATAAACAGATTCTTCTATACAATGATGAGATCTCTGGAGAACATGAGATTGTAATAATGAGTCTGATGAGAGATTGACTGTACCTTCAACATTCACCTGAAGATCTCTAGATGTTTCTGTGCCGTCAGGATTAGTGAGTTTTAATGTGTAATTTCCTGAATCTTCTCTCTTCACAGGGTTTATTTTCACAGCCCCGTTAAAGATTTTCACCTCAGGTCTGTTATTAAACAGATCACACTCAGACTCTCTTCTCCTGCTGTACTTTACTCGACAAACTTCATCATCTTTTTTGTTGTTTATTCTCTTTTTTATGGTCAGGTCATATTTACTATCATCCAGCATCATCAGCAGATTGAGTTTGTCTCCCAGAGCTGCATAACAGGGATCTGACTGGTTAAAACTGCAGAACCGCTCCACACCTGAACAACAAAACACACTTTCAGTAAAATCCACATCATATGACACTAATTTAAACATTTCGATTTGGCTGTCAGGGTTTTTACTGATCGATCACTGGCCTCTGGATCTTTATATCCAATTTATTACACCATTTAAAAAATTGTATAATTACAGTTGTAACTCTATTGAAAACTCCACAGTCAGTAAGGCAAAACCCTGGTGTCCACCTGCTGACTGATTTGGCTCCAAAAGGTACACATTTGTACTTAAAGGGCCCATATTGGCATCTCAAAGGTATGTATTAGTATCTAAAAATTTCAAGTGGTACACTTTTGTACTTTCGAGGTACTAATATGTACCCTAAAGGTATTTCAGTTTTTCTCAGTGGCTTTGGTGTATTTCTCACAACACTATTTACAGTTGCACAACAGTTAATGCATTTCTCTAAACAATTAGTACAAAATGCAAAATCTAGTGGATAACCTGCAAAAGCGCGTCACTTGCTCAAAATGGAGAGCTCATTCCTCAAAAGCAAGTATTGATGTCAATGAAAGTTTACAAGACACTGAATATGTGTGTTTCACATTTTTACTGCATTTGCTCTTTGTGATTCTAATTTATTCACAGCATTGTGCAAAAGAATAAACACACCCTTATTTACAACAAACATAAACTTCCTTTGGGTAGAGCTGTGCACAACTGTAAACAATACTGCAGTACATATTGGAACTGAACCTACAACATACACAGGTCTGTAAATCATTCATCAAATTGTTCATTTTAGAAGACATTTTCAGAAAAAAAAAAAGATTTAAATCTTTTTTTATAAAATTAGCTTGACAGATTTTGACAACTTGTTCACCATTTTTGTATGTAATGACTCAAGTAATGAAATGAGGACTATTAGTTTTATATGGAATGACTATTCAGCATTCACAAGTTTAGTTCATTTTGACTGACATGACATGAGCAAATGATAATGTTATAAAACAGCAGAGAGTTGTATGAAAGCAGTTGATGCATGTCCAAAAGCATTTGCAATTAGTTGGAAGGAATGAGAAACTGCTACTACACTCTCAGAAATAAATGTGCGCGAGTTGTCACTGGGGTAATACCTTTTCAAAAGGTACACGTTTGTACTTAAAGGGTCCATATTGGTACCTCAAAAGCACATATTTGTACATAAAAATTTTAAGAGGAACACTTTGTACTTTTTAGGTACTAATACTGTATGTACCCTTGAGGTATTAATATGAACCTTTTAGGTACCATCCCAGTGACAGCTCGCGTACCTTTATTTTTGAGAGTGTATGATGTGCACAAATAACTAATTGTTTTGAGAAATGCATTGCCTGTTGTGCAAATTTAAATAGTGTTGTGAGAAATGCACCAAAGCTACTGAGAAAAACTTTAATAAGGACCCTTTAATTACAAATGTGTACCTTTTGAAAGTGTACCATCCCAGTGACAGCTCTTGTACCTTTATTTATGAGAGTGTAGATTGAAAGAAAACGAGAAAATTAATTCTAAATAATTTTATAACCTAATAAATCATGGATTTTGCTAGTAAGTAATATTCTTTTAATCTCTGATGCAAAAGTGCATTTCTCAGTTTCTCATTTCTCATTAATCTAATGCCAAAATCACATTTATCTGACTTCAGGTCACTAATTCTGACCTGGACCCCTGTGAAGTTTTGGACCTGATCCTTCTTGGGTTTGATAAAACCTCCGTTTTTTTTTTTTTTTTTAATCTAGACCTGTAAAATCCTCTCGTTCATGTATAAAAAAATTCTGACACCATAACATCATAGAAACTTCATTTTGTTGTGTGATCAAGAGTTGTAATAATGAATGTTTAGTTATAATTAGGCCCACACGGAATCTGCGCACAGAATTCCACAGAAGCCCATCATTGATTCTGTTTATTTACTTGTGAAAATTCATAATTATTCAGTTTTTATATTATTTTCAGTAATATTGACTAATAAGAAAAAAAAATATTATTTACTAAATATTTTGTAAAGTAATATTTTCTGTCTTTTAGTAGATATATTATATGAGAGACTTGCTTTGTTTACCAAATAAAGTAGATCTAATTGGATTTGCATTGTAAACATTAAATACAAGTTAAAAAGGTATTACTTTATTTCATATATTAAGGTTTTAGTTATGATACTTCCAAAATCATTCCTCATAAATCCACAGATTTTTACCAAAATTCTGTGCAGAAATAGCAAAAAATGTCCGTCTGGCCCTGGTTATAATTTTAGTTATATGCATATGTGACAGACTGTAAATGTAAAAGTAAAATATAAAAGTTTAAGCAAAAATGAGGAAGTTATGTTCTGGTCAAAAGGCCAAGCTATTAAAGAAAGCGCCAGAACACTGCAGATCCTAACCTGTGTGTATTGCATTCTTTCTTACAGTTACTGGCACTCATACTTCACTGTCTGAGACTGGTAACGCATACACTATAAAAAAAATAAATATATAGAAATTTGCAGTCTTCTGTATTTTGTGATTCATGTTTGTATTTTTCCCCATTTGTTTCGGCTCTTGAATTGCATTATGGAACCTTGATTTTTCTTTCAACAACTTTTAACCTTGAAAAGTTAGAAAAAGTGACTTTTATTATCATTTTAATAGTTTAAAAGTGAAATATTGTCTGATCCAGCTAATCAACGTCTTTAAGATTACTACAAACTTCCAATTAGGTGTGAGTTAAAGCTCACTGGAGCTAAACTGTGGTCCTCCAAGAACTGATATTGTGATCACTGCTTTAAGCCCAGATGGATGGATGGATTCTCACCAGGACAAGGTTTTACACTAATAGTCTTCTCTTTTTGACTGATGTGGTTCTCCACAGTGCAGGTGATGTTTCCTACAGTTTCTTCATCCAGCTGAATGCTGGTGTTTCCATCCATCAGTGGATTTCCATTCAGAGTCCAGCTGTAGAGGAGCTGATCCCCCTCAGAGGAGCAGGACACTGACCTCATCTGATTGGAGGAGCAGATGGCTGACACTTTCACTGAGCCAACAGGAGCTGGAGAAGAAGAGGTGTGTACAGTAGGATGGTTAATGTGTGCTTCACGAATAAAAAAAACCCTTCAGAGTGATTCAACCAATTCATATATATGAAAATTTGATATTTAGGCAAATGTATAACTTGCATCATCTATACAGTAGTGAGAGTTACTGTACCTTCAATGTCTATGCGAAGATGTTTTACAAATGTCCTTGTACTTAGTGAATCATAAAGTTCGATTGTGTAAGTGCCTGAATCTTCTTCACTAACACTGTTTATAATCAGAGTCCCGTCGATGTATTCAGATCTGTTTATGAGGGATTCATGCATTTTCTCTTTATTGTTCTTTACTCTAAAAGCTTCTTGTTCTCCGCCAGCAATTAACTGTCTGTATAAATACAGGTCTTGATCTTGAGCATCCAGCACCATCTGCAGATTGAGTTTGTCTTGCAGAGCTGCGTAACATGGATCTGACTGATTAAAACTACAGAACCACTGCACACCTGAAAAACAAATAACACACACTTAAATAAGCTGCTATTTTGCATTCCACCTAAATGTTGTGATGAGTCAGAAGCCATTAGATCCATCTGCAAAGCTTTTTTGAAGGTACAGTCGTCAGTGAACAATAACAGTGAGGCAATCCAAAAGCAGGTCGATAAACCGGCAAAGTTTGCGGCAGGCAGACGATATAACTGGCAAAGGGGTCAAAACACAGGTAAGGCAATAACACGACGAAAGAACGTTAGGTAATGACTGCTGAGTCAATCAAAACTACACACTAAACTGGTCAAAGAGTGTTTATATGCCTAATGGAATACACCTGCCACCGCAATCACTCCCGGGCGGAGAGGGTTATGGGGAATTGAGTCCAAATAATGCCGGCTAAAATTCGGGTGATAGCTCCCTCTGGTGGTGCACAAGAGAAGCGATCGGAGCTTCTCTTACAAAGCAATGCTGCAAATGACAGTGATACTTTATTCTCATGTAAACAAACAAGTGTATACTATGATAAATGTTGTATCGCTAACACAGTATATTTTGTTTTAAAATCATGTTAAAGCATTTATTTGGGTTAGATTAAGTACTTAATCAAAATCAGTGTCTGTTATTATAATTTTCATTCATTCATTCATTTTCTTGTCGGCTTTGTCCCTTGCAGGGTCGCCACAGCGGAATGAACCGCCAACTTATCCAGCACGATTTTACGCAGCGGATGCCCTTCCAGCCGCAACCCATCTCTGGGAACTTCCACACACTCATTCACACTCATACACTATGGACAATTTAGCTTACCCAATTCACCTGTACTGCATGTCTTTAGACTGTGGGGGAAACCGGAGCACCCGGAGGAAACCCACGCGAACGCAGGGAGAACATGCAAACTCCACACAAAAACCAACTGACCCAGCCTAGCCGAGGTTCGAACCTGCGACCCAGCGACGTTCTTGCTGTGAGGCAACAGCACTACCTACTGCGCCACTGCGTTGCCCTATTATAATTTTTTTTTTACATAATTAAACAGCCCCTTTTCTTTTTGGGTTAGACCCTTTATTAATCTGGGGTCACCACAGCGGAATGAACCACCAACTTATCCAGCATACGTTTTACGCAGCGGATGACCATCATCCATACACACTCACACACACACATACACTACGGGCAATTTAGCTTACCCAATTCACCTAGACAGCATGTCTTTGGACTTGTGCTACGCCAACAGAGGGAGAACATGCAAACTCCACACAGAAATGCCAACTGACCCAGCTGAGGCTTGAACTAGCAACCTTCTTGCTGTGAGGTGATTGTGCTACCCACTGCGCCACCGTGCTGCCCTTAAGCTACCCCAAATCAGAAAAAGTTGCAACAGTATGGAAAAAAGCAAATAAAAAAGAAAGTAGTGGTTTCTAAATGTACGCTGACATGTATTTCTTTGCAGACAATATGAACACAAAATATTTCATGATTTGTCTGCTTAACTTCATTTCATTTGTAAATATACATCATTTCCTGTCATTCAGACCTGCAACACATTCCAAAAACAGTTGGGACAGGAGCAGTTTAGGGCTAGTAATCTGGTAAATTGGTTAATTAATGATGTGATTTGAAACAGGTGATGTCAACAGGTGATTGTAATTATGATCTGGTACAAAAGCAGCATTCAAGAAAAGTCTAGTCCTTTAGGAGCAAAGATGGGCAGGGGATCGTCATTTTGCCAACAAATACATTTGGATTTCACCAACAGTGCATAACATAATAAAAAGATTCAAGGAATATGGTGGAATTTCAGTGTGTAAAGGACAAGGGTGCAAGCCTAAGCTGAACAACCGTGATGTCAGAACCCTCAGGTGGCACTGCATCAAGAATCGTCAATCAACTATGAGTGATATCACCACATGGACTCAGGACTACTTTGGCAAACCTTTGTCAAGTACCACAATACTTAGTTATATAAACAAATGCCAGTTAAAATGGTACTGTGCCAAAAAGAATCCCTATGTTAACAGTGTTCAGAGGCGCCGTCAACTTCTCTGGGCTCAAAGGCATCTGGGATGGACCATCACACAGTGGAAACAGAAGGTAGCATAACCCTGGAAAAAAGGCAACATATTGTGCTCCAAAATCTCTATGTACTTTTCAGCATTAATGGTGTCATCACAGAAGCACTGACACAACCCCATACCATGACAGTCCCTGGCTTTTGGACTTGTTGCTGGTAACAGTCTGGATGATCCTTTTCTTCTTTGGTTTGGAGCTCACAGTGTCCATTTCTCCCAAAAATTACCTGAAATACTGATTTATCTGACCAAAGTACACAGTGTGATGGTCACCCTTCTGAAAAAAACAGCTTAAACCAGCCTATGCTGGTTGGTTGGTTTTAGCTGGTTGACCAGCCTGGTTTTAGAGGGGTTTTGGCCATTTCCAGGCTGGTTTCCAGCCATTTCCAGCCTGGTCTTAGCTGGTCAGGCTGGAAAATGACCAGCTTAAACCAGCTAAAACCAACTTGACCAGCCTGGTTTAAGCTGGACATAGCTGGTTGTGGCTGGTCAAGCTGGTTTTAGCTGGTCAACTCCCAGCCTGACCAGCTAAGACCAGGCTGGAAATGGCTGGAAACCAGCCTGGAAATAGACAAAACCCCTCTAAAACCAGGCTGGTCGACCAGCTAAAACCAGCCAACCAGCATAGGCTGGTTTAAGCTGGATTTTTCAGCAGGGCAATCTCAGATGCCTCAGAGAAGTCGATGCCGCTTCTGGACATTGTTAACATAGGGCATCCTTTTGGCACAGTAGAGTTTTAACTGGCATTTGTGAATGTAACCACGTATTGTGGTACTTGACAAAGGTTTGCCAAAGTAGTCCTGAGCCTATGTGGTGATATCGCTTATAGATGAATGAGGATTCCTGATGCAGCGCCGCCTGAGGAATCAGAGATCACAGTTGTTCAGCTTAGGCTTGGACCCTTGTCCTTTACGCACTGAAATTCCTCCAGATTCCTTAAATCTTTTAATTGTGTTCTGCACTTTTGAAGGTGAAATATCCAAATGCCTTGCTATCTTTCATTTAGGAACATTGCTTTAAACATTTCAATAATTTTCTCACATATTTCTTGGCAAACTGGCAATCTTCGGCCCATCTTTGCTCCTAAAGAACTAGACCTTTCTCGAATTCTGCTTTTGTACCAAATCATAATTACGATCACCTGTAACATCACCTGTTTCACATCACATCATTAATTAACCAATTTACCTGATTACTAGCCCTAAACTGCTCCTGTCCCAACTGTTTTGGAATTTGTTACGTCTCTGAATGACAGGAAATTATGTATATTTACTAATGAAATAAAGCTGACCAGACAAAACATGGAATATTTTGTGTTCATATCATCTTCATATAGTGTGTGTGTTACGGTTGAAGCTAAATGTGCATGTCTCGGGCCTTCCACGATTGGAGTATGGGGGATGTGATTTAGACAGATATTAGATTTTGTCTACTGGAATCTGTAGATTAACAAATAATCTTACTGTGAGTGCAGGGTTTTACACTTATGGTCTTCTGTCTGTGACTGATGTGGTTCTTCACAGTGCAGGTGATTTCTCCTTCAGTTTCCTCTTGAATCTGAATTTTGCTGTTTCCATCCATCAGTGGATTTCCATTCAGAGTCCAGCTGTAGAGGAGCTGATCCCCCACAGAGGAGCAGGACACTGACCTCATCTGATTGGAGGAGCAGATGATTGACACTTTCACTGAGCCAACAGGAGCTGGAGGGCGGGACACAGGAGACTAAAATACGTCTACACTATACTTCAATAATAAACTCTTACAAGAAGATGTGGTGTATTTACTGTTTGCTACATGAAGAGGAACTTTCATAAACAGATTCATCTATACAATAATGAGATCTTTGAAGAACATGAGATTGTAATAATGATGAGAGACTTACTGTACCTTCAACATTCACCTGAAGATCTCTAGATGTATCTGTGCCATCAGAGTGTTCAAGATATAATCTATAATATCCTGAATCTTCTCTCTTCACAGGGTTTATTATCAGAGTCCCATTATTGACTGTCACTTCAGATCTGTTATTATAAAGACCAAACTTTCTCATGTTGCCATATTTTACTCTGCAAACTGGATCTTCTGTGTTGTTGTTTATTCTCTTTTTTAAGGTCAGGTTATATTTACTATCACCCATCATCAGCAGACTGAGTTTGTGTCCGAGAGCTGCATAACAGGGATCTGACTGAGTAAAACTGCAGAACCGCTCCACACCTGAACAACAAAACATTTGAGTGTTTAATGTGTACAGTATACAATATCTTGTAATCAGTGGTGTAAAGTAACTAATTACAAATACTCAAATGACTGTAATTGAGTAGTTTTTTCTCAGGAATTGTAATTTACTGAGTAGTTTTATAAATGTGGACTTTTACTTTCTCTTAAGTACATTTCTAGTGCAGTATCTGTATTTTTACTCCACTACTTTCCTTCAACCTGCAGTAGTTACTTTATTTTTCTTGTCCATGGGGATTAGAAAATCAGACCTGAGATTCCTGTCCATTCAAATCGCACATAGGCTACCGTAGAAGGTAAATCGCATCATAATGAACTACCTGAAGACGTGTGCACTTTATAATTGCAGCAAACTGTTTGGAAGTATTAAAAGTGTCCATGAAGATGTTCAAAATCTTTACGCGCATTGACCCAGAGACTGTTTAGATGCATGTCACTGATGAGAAGATGACGAATGTTTACTGTATGATGACCGAAATGGCCTTAAACACCCAGCAGGCACAGAACCCTAACGTCATGGGGACTTTGTATTTTGTTTGGAAATGAAAATCGGGTTGACGTCAGAACTCAACGTCAGGCCAATGTCAATGTCCAATGTGCAACCTAAAACCAACCAAATATCAACGTCTAATGATGTTATAGCTTGACGTTGTGTCAACGTTACCACTATGATATCTATCAGACGTTGGGATTTTGGTTGTCGTACCTGACGAATAAATGTCAGTATTTGACGTCAATATGATGTTGGTTTAAGATGTTGGCTTGATGCAGGATTTTGGTCACTTTCTAACAACCTAAAATCAACCGAATATCAACCTCATTTGACGTCATTATTGGACATCAAAATAACGTTGTCCATAGCTGCTGGCTTGACAATTAATTTTGGTCACCTGACATTACCACCTAAATCTAACCTAATATTAATGTCTCATGATGTTGTGTGCCGCTGGGCAATAACTAAATGCACTACAGAATGTTACGTTTACACACACACGCACAAATTACATGTAAACATATCAGCTTTTGAAAGCATGTACTCACTACTCACTACTGTTGAGTACTTTTGAAAGGGCTACTTTTTACTCATACTTTGAGTAATATTTACAACAGATACTTTTACTCACACTACATTTTTAAGCAAGTAATGGTACTTTTACTTGAGTATGATTTTTCAGTACTCTTTCCAACACTGCTTGTAATATTCTATCAAATATAAGTATACAGACCATTTTGGGGCATGTAAACAATATCAATGGTCCTAATGCATTTCCTGTTTTACAATTTTATTTTCCATAGTTTCAGAAAGGTCCACATATTGATAAATAATGTTATGATAGCTGTTTTACCGTTAAGTTTTGATTGAATTGCTTCTTATTACAGTTATGAAATAGTTTGACAACTAACAGGAAATGTTCATGGGCCAGTGACATCCACACATTGAAATGGACTATGGAATCTTCTATCTTGCAAAAATTCAAGAGTACACTTCCGAACAGGTGACTGCAAATATTCAGACAAACGACTGTGTCCATGTGTGCATGGATATTTCTATAAACAGAGTTTTCCCATTTTGTAATAAAAAAAATCTCTGTCCACATAAAAACACCAAAATGCACTGTGATGCATGTTATTGGCACGTCAAACCACAGGGGGCACTTTTATGCTGGGTTCACACCAAACTGGAAATTAAGTATAAAGTCTTTATTAAAAAGCCTTTATTAACATGGATTGATGATTAACATGTTAATAAAGGATTTTTAATTCATGAATTATTTTTGAATGCCTTGGATGATTTTGTAGTTTATCTTTATGAATCTCTTATCCAAAGAGCAGCGACACATTAATTACCCCTAAGCACTTTTTAAGCAAGTATTTTCGTGACTAAATTGCAAGTCAATGCACATTCAAGAACAGAGGTGGATTACTGTCCCGCGTTGTAAACAACACGGAATATGTGATGGGTTTACCGCAACATGCAGAATTTGGCCTATTTGCATCCAGGGGGGGACTTAACCAATAAGTGAGGTAAGCAGCCGCTTAGGGCCCCAAGGAATTAGAGGGCCCCAACCAATGCTAAGAAGCCGATATTAATCATATAGCTCTATATATATTTTATTATATACTTTGTAATGATATTTTAATGTATGATATTTTACTTCTTTTCATTAGCAGGGGCCCCCATGAGTAGTGGAACATTCCTTCCATCCTGCAAATGTGCAAGGTGTGAGATGGTGACAAGATTAGTTTGTGATTAGAAGATTAGAAAATGGTGACAAGAATAGTTTCACTGATTGTAAATAAAATTTGTTTATTTGTTTTATTTTTAATTAATATTAAAATCTAATCACAGAAATGGTTTGTGAACTTGTTTTTTTTTTGTTGCATTAATTATTACATTAAGAAGATAAAGGGTCCTTTATATATTAAAATTAATAAAAATAAACTTTAATTTTTATTAATTTTTATTAATTTATTAAGTTTTATTTTAATTAATATTAAAATCTAATCACAAAAATGGTTTGTGAACTTGTTTTTTTTTTTGTTGCATTTAATATTACATTAAGAAGATAAAGGGTCCTTTATATATTAAAATTAATAAAAATATACTTTAATTTTTATTCATTTTTTATTAATTTATTAAGTTTTATTTTAATTAATATTAAAATCTAATCACAAAAATGGTTTGTGAACTTGTTTTTTTTTTTTGCATTTAATATTACATTAAGAAGATAAAGGATCCTATATATAATAAAATATATAAAAATATACATTTAATATTTTTGATAATATTTATATACATATTTATTTAAATACTTTTTAACATGCAATTTATTTTTGAAAAAAAAAAAAACATACCAAAAAAAATAAATAAAAAAACAATCTAAAATCTAAAAACTTATTAACTTTAAATGTTCAGCCGGATATTTTAAATGAACGACTGAAGAAAAAAAAATGCATTTACAAAAATCTTAAGTTTAAACATGCATTTCCATCAGTTCAGTTATGTTAATTAGTATATTCACATGCATGTTTTCAAGACAGTTTGCATGCAAATTTTGATGTGCATTTCAGAAACGTAACTATTTTACGTTTTGTCAGTTTTGTGCCAATTTTGTGCCGAAGGAAAAGGAATGAATGAAGCTGCTACCGATACAATAGGATTCACCCCTATTAAGGTGCAATGTGGTCTGATGATTTGATTTACAGTAGTTGAACACAATGCTATGCAAAATATGATCGACTTTTTTTCAGACCTCAGTGTTTCATAAAACAATTTTACTAAAAATAAACCTTATTTTAGCATCTCAGTTGTTTTCATTTTCAATTATTTGGCTGCAGCACATTTAACGAAAGATCAAGCTCATCTGTGGCTTGCTGTGAAACTAACTGTCTGGGTTAGTTCCTTTTAACACTGACTATATTACTGACTTTCACATACTATTAATACTCTGATACTATTATAGCCATGCAGCTTTCCACTCTGGTTTTATAACAGCTGTGGCTTTTATAGTTATTTGAACAAATAGCAGACCAACTCTTTAATGCATTCAATCATTCATTCATTTTCTTTTTGGCATAGTCCCTTTATTAATCAGGGGTCGCCACAGTGGAATGAACCGCCAACTTATCCAGCATATGTTTTACGCAGCGGATGCCCTTCCAGCTGCAACCCATTACTGGGAAAATGCATCAAATCACTAAATTAAAACTTAATACAACCCAATCAGGTCACACTTTATTTTGATGGTGTGTTTGTTGAATATAAGTTAGATTGCATCTACATGCCAACTAATTCTCATGGGGTTAGGGTTAGTGTAAGTTGACATGTACTTCTTATAGTCAGTTAAATGTCTGTTGAAGGAGCAGTATCAGCAGATATTAAGCAGACAGTCTACTAATACTCAAATGGAGCATCAAACTAAAGTGTTACCCTAAATTAAAAATAAATAAAGAAAAAGATTACTTAAACATTGCTATATGAAACACTCAGTAACTCTTTTAAGTTTAGTGTTAGTATACTAGTGCGCATTTTATCTACACATTACAATACTCACTTTACAGTTAATGCCATCATAAAAATATAGATATAGACTGTAAAAATATATATAATTGGCAGTTTTACGTATTTTGTGACTCCTGCTTTATTCATTCATTTATTCATTATCCTTCAGTCTATATTTTATCAGCGGCGCCACAGTGGAATGAACCGCCAACTATTCTAGCATATGTTTTATGTAGCGGATGTCCTTCCAGACACAACCCAGTGCTGGGAAACACATATACACTCTCACATTCACACACATACACTACGGCCAATTTAGTTTATTCAATTCACCTACGTCACATGTCTTTGGGGGAAGCCAGAGCACCCGGAGGAAACCCACGCGAACAAGGGGAGAACATCAAACTCTGACCCAGCCGTGACTCGAACCAGCGACCTTCTTGCTGTGAGGCGACAGTGCTAACCACTGAGCTACTGTGCCCGACTCGTGTTTTTATTTTTATTTTCCTGTGTATTTTTGCGTTTGTATTGTATTATGGGAGCTTGATCTTTCCTCCAACAACTTTTAACCTTGAAAAGTTTAAAAAAGTGACTTTTATTAACATTTTTAATAGTTTAATGATATATCGTCTGGGTTGGTGTTGTATGCTACTCTACAAAAACCTTGTAATAAACTACCAATAGATTTTTTTGCTATTTTACAGACTTATTTCTCTATATGTTATTTCTTATATTATTTCAAACTACTAAAATGTCAATAAAAGTCACTTTATGAAACTGTAGAGTTGAATTATCAACATCAAAAGTCGACAGAGCAAAAATCAACATCCCATAATGCAATTCACAACCGTAAATAAATGGAAAACATTTGTTGAACCACAAAATCTTTGTGTCACAAATAAAATCTTTTTTTACACTATATGTAGGTTTCAAATTATCCACATCAACAAATGTTTTAGCAATATTCATATTTTACTTCCTAAAATTTACAGATGAAAATACTCTATAACTGATGTCAGTGACATTATGCATGAAGTGACAATCACGATGTCCCAAACGCATTAATCTGTACAAAAATGTTTTCACTATTTTCCATTGTGGATTGATTGACCCATGATTAGGCCCACACGGAATCTGTGCGCGCAGAATTCCGCAGATTTTCCGGAGAATTCCGCAGATTTTTAGCCCATCATTAATTCTGTTTATTTACTTGAGTAAATGTGTGTAAATCTGAATTCATTCAGTTTTTAAATTACACATATTTCACATATTAAGGTTTTAGTTATGAGACTCCCAAAATAATTCCATAGAAATCCGCAGATTTTTACCAAAATTCTCCGCAGAAATTGCAAAAAATGTCCGCAGATTCCGTCTGGCCCTACCCATGATCAGCGTTATGGACTTTACAGTTCATTAGAACTAAATTCTCTAATGTTTTAAGTTCTGCATTTATTTGGATAGATTATGTGACTAAGCATCATCAAATTGTCAGTTTGAGCTGAAAGTTGACTCACATGCAGCAGTGTGAAGCAGCAGCAGCAGCAGCAGCCCAAAGATCTGCATCATTTCTCTGTTGTTCACAAGAGCCTGATTTAGCAGAAGTGTGTGTCAGATCATGTCTAACGCACTACACCTTTATTCAGACGCATCAGCCTTACTGACAAAAACTACGTGAGTGTTTCACTGATAATGAAAGAGGAAGCTTTTCGGATATGGTTCCTGTGGTCAAAGGTTGCTAATTAAATACACATTAAAAACAGGCTGAAACTAAGAGAAAGAAGTAAGAAACTTTTCTCAGTTAGGATATCACATTGTTTTGGTGTGAACTTGATCTGCTCTGTTTCAGTCTTTTTCCATCAGATTGTCCACCATAAAATATGATAATAAAACCATGCTGTGCATTGTAAAACAACACAAATACATTAACATTTTAAGGGTTTTCACACTGCGATTAACCCTGGGTTACCGTCATTTTAAACACTGCTTTTAACACTGGGTAAAGTCATGTTTCACACCTGTAAATTGAAAATGGTGTTAGCATAGCATTTTACCCAGGACCATTGTTGCAGTGCAGCCTGTGTCCCTTTCTTGAAAAAGAGATGTGTTTATTGTCCCCCAACTGTTACGGCATACCGCCGTCGAGTAAAAAAAAATGTTTTCTACAGTATATATTTTATGACTTGAAAGCATTAAGATGAATTTAATTATGGCCAGTTATGGCTCGTTTCCACTGAGTGGTACGGTATGATACGGTACGGTTTCCACTGTCAAAAGGTACCAAAAGGCGAACCGTACTGTACCACTTTTTGGGTACCCCTTGCGAAGAGTACCTAGCATGACAAAAGGGTACCAAAGGGTGGAGCAAGACGTTATGAAACGCTATTGGTTTACAGAGAAGCGTTACTAGCGTGTACACAAGCAGGTGTACACAAGCCGTTTTTAAATACACAGCTGAGACATTATTTTGAAATACTATATGCATATAATAATGAGCCATGGTCGAGCCAAGCTCAAACAAACCTTGTCGTCGTCTTGATGAACAGCCACCAAGCCAAGAAGAGCAGAATCTGCGTGTGTCCTGTTGTTTTACGAGGCTGTCTAAAGCGCGAGTGGTTTCACTTTCTCCAAAGAGCTCGTGTAAGCTCACAGCATGTCTATATTTGAAATAATAAACTTCTTGAGCTGATGATAATAACGTGCGCGTGATTATTGAAGTGCTTCTGACATCCGATCCTTAGTGAAACGAACAAATGTGAGAGTGAAGGGTGACCATTGGTAGCCTTTTGGCATAGGAAATGCAAGCCTGATAAAAGTGACCTGTACTGACCCGTGGTACTCAGTGGAAATGGGACATTATAATGTACACAGCACATTTCCTTTAGTAATAGCATCACCAACCAATTAGATTTCCTATTACTGTACTGCAAATTCCCATAAGATACTTGAAATCAACCTACATCAACAAGAAGATCTAATTAGAAAGACTTACTTTACAAGCAAGAAATAATCATGTTTGTTACTTTTAAACACCAAAAGTGTTTCAGGAGCTAGGGAAAACTATGAATTAAAATATGAACATAAAATGTTTTAAAGTAATATTTAAAAATAGATACAAATTAACAAAAAGGCATCTCAGTAGGTGATTACCTTCAAGAATTACTATAAAAATCTAAAAGTTATTCTTATATTTATTCAATAATTTGTTTTTGGTTATTGGGTATTATTAAATTATTTAATAAAAAATACAACTAAATATAGAAAACTAAATAAAATTATATTTTTATAATATTTAATATAATAGTTTTATATTATTTAAAAAAATACTTAATACCATTAATAAATGCAGTAAACTTTATAGGGTTAAAGTCCAATACTACTTTGTCAGGTCATCTAAGGTCAATTGTTTTGGTATAGTTTTATTACTTTGTTTCTTGCCAAAATCAGTATAATTAAATGCACATTTGCTTATAATGCAATGATTGATTACTTTATTAAAATCACACACACACACAAGATTTGTTCACAATGCATTATAGGCCTGTCTTTTATATTTAATCTGAAAGCTCTGATTAAGCCACTTTAGATAAAAGCATCTGCTAAGTACGTTTACATTTTAAAACAATCAAAAGAAAAATGATCATTATTCCTTTTTAGGCAGAACATTTTCCTCATAATAGCCAGCGTTGGTTATGTTTCCAGCAGGTTTGTATTGACCAACCACAAAAACAGTGTTTCCGTCAGTAGCCATACCGACTCCGAGCTCTGTGGATGATTTCCACACAACCTGCGTGAAGTGACCTGTAAATGATGCACATGTAAACAATAACATGGAGATTATTATAAAGTAAGCCGATACTGAGAAATGGTTCTATGAAATGGAAACTCCTAATAGTTCCTTAATGAAACCATTTATTATCAAAACTGATAGTATACCTGTTTTAGGTTGATGTCCTGATTTAGCAAAATCATAATCTTTGATTTCACTGTACCACGAGTCCACAGCTTCCTTTCCTAAAAACAGACAAAACAATACATTTGAGTCAGAGCTGCATTTACAACTTTGCTCTATTTAACAGCTTAAATTGTTTTATTATTGTGTTAACATGTTTATATATATATATATATATATATATATTCACTAAATATGATGCAATAAATAAATTGTGTGTTAAATCTGCACACAAATATTTCATATACATACAAACATATACTTTTACATATATTTACATACATTTTATTTTATTTGTTTGTAACAATTTTTGTTTGATATAAAGATTAAATAAAAATAATAATAAATGCAATTTAATAGAAAAATTACATATATATTGATTGGCTGATAGCCGTGCGATATTCTGCAATAAGAGCACTCGTACAGCTTCCTCACCCTTGTGTGTTACTCTGTCCACATAGAGTGACAGCAGATCAATAAACTCACTACAGTTTGACAAATATTGCAGCTGTTGGACAACATAATGTACTTTTGAGGCTTTTTGGGCAAGAATGTAGTCGTTTAGATTGCAACTATGCAGTTTATTTATAAGGACAGTGCCTATTTTTAATGTTTATAATTGCGGAAATTCAGGGCATCGGCATCCATCAGCCTGTCACTGAGCAGAGGAAAGACAATTGACGTTCTGCCACAAGATGGCGACAGAGACTGCATAATAAGCCCTTAGAAAAGAAAAACAGCGTAATTTTTAAGTACAGCTGATCAAATCATTATAAAACAGGTAAGTGACATTCTAAGTCGATCTTTATCTTTTTTTACATGTTGTAGTGCTGTATTTATACCATAGTAATCTGGTAGTGTTTGCTTTGCTTTGGCTTTTTCACGGTTAATTATTGTTATCTGCCGATTGCAACAAAGAAATACTGGGAAATCTCTGTAGACTGATGGCATTTCATGCCATTCCGCCTTATAATCTTAAAATCTGAGCAAAATCACATGTTTTGTCATCACTTTAGACATTACGCTAGAGAATCATTCAAATGCTAGGTCTAAAGTGATGTGTTTTTAAGCAACGGTTTCTGCTATTCTGAGCAATATCATATACATATGAGCAATATCACACTTGTTGCAGTGCGATATGGCTGTATATCAGCACTGATGGGAGGCGTGTGTTGGCTCAAAGAGTGCTTTAGTGTCCCACCAGTAATGAAATACAGCCCTGTCGCACTGCTACTCGTATGATATTGCATTTATACAACAGTTCAGCGGCATAATCATGTATAGAAAAAAGAAAATCAAATATTGAGAGTCTAAATCCCTTTTGTATGAGGAACTACTCTCTTCCGCCGTTCATTCAAATCTGCAACTGATGCAGAACAGCAGAAGCCGTTACTATTTCACGAACGTCACTTTAGAGCTAGTGCTTGATCGATTCTCTAGCTTAATGTCTAAAGTGATGACAAAACAGGTGATTTTGCTCACATTTTAAGATTATAAGGCTGAACTTAACATGAAATGCCATCCATCAACAGAGATATCTTCTTACAGTGTACAGTCTACACTGTTTCTCTGTTGCAATTGAGATATCACAATAATTAACCCCAGAAAAAAGCAGCGCAATCACTACCATATTGCTGTTGTGTTCAATAGTATCTGGATGCAGCCTTTATGATGCAAGCTGAGATTGCATCACTCAGCAATGCAATGTCAGACACAATGCACTCAATGGAGTGAGTGACGTCACAGTGAGGGTACGGTTAGGGTTGCAAACACCCCTCTCATTGTGTTTGCAATTAGGAAAAACCCTAAACACATGCAGGCATTTCTTCTTTCTTTCTGCCAACACAACACACACTCCTGATATAAATAAAGCACTACAACATACAAAAGAGAGAGATCGACTTAAAAAATCATTTACCAGTTTAATAATGATTTGATCAGCTGTAGTTACGCTGTTGTAATCTTCTAAGGGCTTATTATGCAATCCTGTCTACATCTTTGGGATAGACAACGTCAACCGTCTTTGGTCAGCTCAGTATGGCAGGCTAATGGCCGCCGATGCTATGTCTCTCAGAAATTGTAAATATTTTAAAATAGGCACTATTCTTATAAATTAACTGCACAGTTGCAATCTAAACAACTACATTCTCGACTAAAAAAAGCCTCAAAAGTACATTATATTGTCCAACAGCAGTAATAGTTGTCAAACTGTAGACTCCTCTGCTTGTTGCTGTATGTGGGCAGAGTAATACACAAAGGTGAAGGGTGAAGAGGCGGGTCGAGTGCTGTTACTGGCAAAATATTGTACGGCTATCAGCCAATCAGATTCAAGAACCAGACAGAACCAATGTGTATATATATATATATAGTAGGGGTGTCTAAATTAATTGTTTCTTCGGTGCACCGCGATGCAGACGCGGACAATTCGGTATTGGTTCAGTAATAATCATAACCGGTTATTATGTACTGACGTCATTTATCTCCTATGCGCTATGTAGCGGTAGCTTACTATGGCGAGGGAGGCGAGCACGAGTGTTTACAATGCTTCGCCTACTTGATGCACAAACTGTGCACACGTTCACTGCGTGTGTGTTTTCTGGACACTCTTTCACTGACACTTACAGCAGAAGCCCCTATTTCACTGCGATTGAGAGAATGAAAGTAAACTCCATTACTCTCTCTCTCTCTCGCTGTGGCCCATTTGACCTGCTGGCGTGACTTTTTCTCTCCTCTCGGCTGATACGGCGATACTTCTGGATAGAGGTCTGCATTCCCACGAGTGTAAGGCGGGAGCCGCTGGACCAGGCGCGGAAATAAATTTCCAAATAAAGCGCGGGAGTGGTCGGTAACTCTGGTGTAAGTTGAACGGGAGCGGTCGGTCTATCAATATCGCTCCCGAGCAAGCACGTGTGTGTGTGTGTGTGTGTTTATGTGTGTGAATGAGAGAGAGCGATGCTGTGTGTTGCTGTCTATGTTTGTGTGTGCGTGTATGTGTGTGAATGAGAGGGCGTGATGCTCTGTGTCGCTTGCTTGGTGCTGTGTGTCTATGTGTGTGTGTGTGTTTATACAGACAGCCCCAAATATAAAACTGTGTTTGGGGAAAGCATCGACAATGCACCGTGATGCACCGAGATATCGAATTGAACCGAATCGATGGCATGATAATCGTAATCGTAACCGAACCGAACCGTGAGACCAGTGTAGGTTTACACCTCTAATATATAGGTATGTGTGCATAATGATCTGTTGTGTTTCAAAGTGCCTTTAATACAATAATATTGCTAAAATCACAAATAAAAATAAAAAGTTTCTCCACCTTCTCTGTTTACTTAACCTGAAATTAATCAATTTAGCTGACATGCCCAACAGAGCCCAGAAAATTAGTATGTCATAGACATTTAATGTTAAAATAGCTTGCCATAATCGCAATGAATAATGAATTCTGCGTGCATGTAAACTTTAGATGTTATATCATTATCCCTCAGATAGTGCCACATCAGCATGGTCAAACTGCAAGTGTGTATTATATTCAATAAATATTCCTCATTGAATAACAAGCAAGGATAATTAATCATGCAAATATTCCTGAAAGCATATTTAATAGAAACAAGTTACATGGATATTAATGGAAAATCTGATTGTGTTAAGCTGAAATTAAAATCAGAGAAGACTTCCAAAGATGCTTTGCATCAGACTGTGTAAGGAAAGTGTTGTTCTGTGTGTTTTTGCCCAAGATGAGCAGAGAGACGTACATTAGTCTTTAATGTTGTGCTATGTTTGGATTTACAGAGGTTTTGGTTATGCAGAAACGCGTAGTGTTACTCTGCCATTATGGTGAAGAGCAGATCCTGTGGTTAACATGAGGATGGACGGGAAATCTTTAACACTGTACAAACTGCATGATCCACAAATACATTCAGGCACGTGCAGAAAACAGTCTCTTTGACATAAACTGCTTAATCATAGAGATTAGATGTAATTAAACTGCCCAAATTAGTTTAGATTTCGATAACATTGTAATTGACATTGTGGAGTAGGCTATTGGGTGAGGCAAAAAGTTGTGGGAATGTGTGCTGTGTTATTATTTGTTGTACTCTCCCATTCACTGCGCTCTAAGTTTATCAACTATGATGACTTCCGCTACTGAGAAACCCGGAAATGTGAAAAGTTTCTATACTGTAGATAAATATCAAGCATTTAATTAGACCTGTTGGTGTCTTTTTGCTGGAGCTGAAGGAGTAATAGACGTTCTCTCCATTGTCTGTATCACTGTGGCTCAGAGAGTTTTTGCTCAGCATGTGTTCGGCCCATTTCTGAGCGGCGCTGCACAGATCCTCACTGTAGACCAGCGGCGGCACCTGGTGCTGATCCCGGTACTGGTTATGAGTCTGCAGAAACTCCTGTTTAAAGCTGTCATCTGGATGTTGGGAATCACATAAACACCAGTGCTTTAGTAACTGAATAAAGCAATACTGCAAACAAATACGTTTATATTTTGTGATTCACAAGTGTTTTGGGTTTATTTATGGTTGTGAATTGCATTATGGGATGTTGATCTCTAATCTGTCGACTTTTGATGTTGAAAATTCAACTCGACAGTTTAAGAAAGTGACTTTTATTGACATTTTAGCAAATAATATAATGTATAACACATACAGTTGAAGTCAGAATTATTAGTCCCTTGTTTATTTATTTTCTCCCCAATTTCTGTTTAATGGAGAGCAGATTTTCTCAACACATTTCTAATCATAATAGTTTTAATAACTCATTTCTAATAACTGATTTATTTTATCTTTGCCATGATGACAGTAAATAATATTTGACTAGAAATTTTTCAAGACACTTCTATACAGCTTAAAGTGACATTTAAAGGCTTAACTAGGTTAATTAGGTTAACTAGGCAGGTTAGGGTAATTAGGCAAGTTATTGTATAATGATGGTTTGTTCTGTAGACTATCAGAAAAACAATTAGCTTAAAAGGGCTAATAACTTTGTCCTTAAAAAGGATTTTAAAAAATTTAAAACTGCTTTTATTCAAGCCAAAATAAAACAAATAAGACTTTCTCCAGAAGAAAAAATATTATAGAAAATACTGTGAAAACTTCCTTGCACTGTTAAACATCATTTGGCAAATATTTAAAAAGAATAAAAATTGAAAGGGGGGCGAATAATTCTGACTTCAATTGTATATATTGAGGAATAAGTCTGTAAAATAACAGAAAATGTACTAGCGGTTTATTACAAGGTTTTTGTAGAGTAATATACAACACCCACCCAGACAATATTTCACTTTAAACTATTAAAAATGTCAATAAAAGTAACTTTTTCATACTTTTCAAGGTTAAACGTTGTTGGAAGAAAGATTGGGGTCCCATAATGCAATTCAAAACCATATACAGTTGAAGTCAGAATTATTAGCCCCTCTTTGAATTTGTTTTTATTTTTTAAATATTTCCGAAATTAAGTTTAACAGAGCAAGGGAATTTTACTGTAGGACTGATAATATTTTTTCTTCTGGATGATGTCTTTTATGATTTATTTTAGCTAGAATAAAAGCAGTTTTTAATTTTTTAAAAGCCATTTTAAGGTCAAAATTATTAGCCCTTTTAAGCTATATATATATTTTTCGATGGTCTACAGAAAAACCATCATTATACAATGACTTGCCTAATTACCCTAACCTGCCTAGTTAACCTAATTAACCTAGTTAAGCCTTTAAATGTCACTTTAAGCTGTATAGAAGTGTCTTAAAAATATCTAGTCAAATATTATTTACTGTCATCATGGCAAAGATAAAATAAATCAGTTATTAGAAATGAGTTATTAAAACTATTATGTTTAGAAATGTGTTGAAAAAATCTTCTCTCGATTAAACAGAAATTGGGGGAAAAAATAAACAGGGGGGCTGATAATTCAGGGGGCTAACAATTCTGACTTCAACTGTAAATGGGATAAAATAAAAATATGAATCACAAAAATACGGAAAACTAATATACAGATATAATATACTAATTTACAGTGTAGAAATAAATAAAGTTTGCATCAAAATGCATCATTAACAGCTTTATACAGTGTTATATTGAGTACATTTATAGAAGGCAAAATAAAACCAATCTTAAATACAGATTATTGCAGCCCTCAGTTTTGTTTTGGCCCTCAAATTAGCATTTTAAAACATTACACTTGAGCCAAAAGTACTGGTCAAATGTTTGGGATTATTACATTTTCTTTACTTTTATAATATTCTAATATGCTGATCGCTGTTCATAAGAATATGTTTAAATTTATGATGTTATTATTACTATTATTATTATTATTATTATTATTAATATTATTATTAATGCCATGTTTAAACAGTTTTGCTGCTTTTATTTATAATTTATGGATTCAAGAGATTGGGGAAAGATAAAAAAAGTTAAAAAAACAAAATATAAAAAGTAAATGTACAGACATTATAAATTATACAATACATAATTTATAACATAATAATAATGTTATAATAATATATAACATAATATTACAGATGCTTGTATTAAACAACAAAAACCATTAATGCACTTTGAACCCTCTGTTAATCAAAAAATCATGAAAAAAAATTCTGTTTCTACTAAAAAAAAAAAAAATGGTAGCACAAAATTTTTAATAATAATAACAATGTTTTTTGAGCATTAAATCTGCCTATTTGAATGATTTCTGAAGGATCGTGTAACCCTGCAAACCTTGAGTAATGATGCTAAAAAAGCATTTTGACTTTCACAAGTGAAGATTTATCTTTGGCTTCACCACATAATTATGTCAACATTCACATCACACATGTCACAAAAAGTCACACAAAACATTCAATACCATCACATAAATCAAACTAAAATCACAATTGACCCTATTTATACTTAAAACCCAGTATTTAGAACTCTAATGACAGTCAGTATAAATGACATTATTACAGGAATTGCTTCTGTTTTAAATATATTCAGTAGGAAAATCCTTATTTTAGACTTCACTTTTACTTCATTGGGTTTTATATATTACTGAATTGTTGATCAAATAAATGCATCAGTTAAAAATAAGTCACTTCTATCATAAGGCAGTGCTGTAATTACTAACAGGTAGACATTCAATATGGACTCACCTGCCATGGCTGCTCAAGTATCTTCTCTTGTGTTGGACCTGCAGGGAGGTTGAGTCTTCAGCTGGATGAAGCTCCACACACAGACTGATGTATATATACACACTCACACACACACAGAGACTGCTGGCTGTATCTCCTCCTCCACACTCACATTCCTCATCTCCATCTCTTCCACTGAACCTGAGGGTGAAACTGGTCCCACTGGTTCACCGCTGACCGTATTGTCTATCTGTTTGATTCCCTGGAAACTTAACATTGTTTTGTATCGGTTTAATCTCTGTCTATCTTTCTCTCTGTGTGTGGTTGTATGTGTTGCGTGAGAGAGAGAGTGAGAGAGATAAATATAAATATGTGTAGTATTTCTGTAACAGTATTTTTCTACTATAGTTCTTTACATGTACATTTTATACATGACTCCTGGTTAATTCAAGATCTTTTCCTAGTTTCTGGGAAGTGAAATGTAGTGGGAAATGAAACCCACATTTTAGTATTCATTCAGTGTCTTGTTTTGTTTTGTGTGTGTGTGTAAAGTGTGAGACTAACAGACTAGTCATAACATATAGGTGTAGTCTGAGATGTCAGATTTCGTCTTTAGTCCTTCTCAAGAATCGTCTGGTTTCATCTATTTTGTCAACACTATATTAAATTGATACTTTTAAACACTGAAAGTATTTCAACCCAGGCTCATTCTGAAAACGTACCCATTTATACATTTCTGGAGAGCACCAAATACATCCCAGGAGGTATGTTTTTTGCAGTTTTTCTTTTCGCGAATACACCAGAGGCCGCTGTGTATAGTTTTTCAGATCTCAAATTTTTCTTGAGTGCCTTTCACGCCTGCTGTTCTGGCTTAAATCCACCAGAGGCCGCTGTCGACTGACTGACCAATTGACTGTCCCACCCAAAAGCACCGACTGGTAAGAGCGGGAAAGCTGTCCACACAGAGGCTGTTTCTCAATATACATTCTTCAGTGTTCTTGTGTTCTCGTGTAATGTCGTCATCAACCACCAAAGTTCAGTTCCAAAACTCAAGACCGCAAAAACGGAGGACGTGTGAAAGTTCCCGGATGTGTTTTTGGTTTCGAGGGCGCACCAATGCAGACTTGAGTGCAAAACTCACTCGAGTTTGCCAGAAGTGCGGCATTTTATATAGATTTATTATTAAAGTTGAAAGTAAACATTCACATGAAAATCTTATTAAAGGCATAAACACATTAAGGGTGTTTATTTGCTGAAATTAGCATAAAATCTGTTTTATTTGTATTGTGCAACGTATATTTGTAAGGTAGTATATATATATATATATATATTTGTAATATAGTACATATTGTGAAAAGGGGAAAAACAATCAATCGTTGTATGAATGCTGTAATGTTTAAATAATATTCCATTAAACACACGTGAAGGTCACATGACCATCAGGAAGAACGCAGCATCTCATTTCTTAGAGGATGCATTCTCTGTTCTCGCGGTCTCCTGAGTTTGTTCTTCCGAGGTAACTTGGCTGGACCGGTCTTTACAAGAACGCAAGTCCATTCTTTCCATTCTTGGAATTGAGAAACAGCCAGAGTTAAGCAGTCAGCTGGGAAGTGCAAAAATGAAGAGCGTCATACTGCTCTGTAGCGTTCGTTTTAAAGACGAAGTGCAGTCATACGTTCCTCTGGCTACATAATTCGTGATCTCCAGAAATAGGGCTACATTTTCCAACCCAGGCTCATTCTGAAAACGTAGTCCCGTGGACGTTTCTAGAGGCCGCGTATTATGTAAATGGAGGTACGTATGGCTGCATTTCATTTTTTAAGCGAACGATACGGGGCGGTATGACGCCGTTCCTTTTGCCGCTTACCGGCTGACCGCTTACCTCCGTGTGGAAGCCTTTACCGCCTCAATCAGTTTGTCCCGCTAACTCGTCGTGTACGTTGGCCGACTTGAGACGCAGAGAGGAGTTGTCCACGACGACGACGACCGGGTTTGAATCTGGTGAAGAGCGGTTCCAGAAATCAGGTAAGACAAAAACAGAATCCAAAAAAAATCTAATAAACGACTGAACAACAGGGTGAGAATGTGGTAAAATCCGAAAACGTGGTAAAAATCAGACGAGGGATTTTCTTTTTCTGGACGGCTTTCATAAACTGTTGGTTGGGTTTAGGGAAGTGTGTAGGTGGGCGGGGTCAATCGGTAAAATTGGTTGGGTTTAGGGAAGGAGGAGGGTGGATCAGTCGATTGGCCGGTCTCCCAGTCAATCATTCAGTCAGACAGACAGACGGTAGGTCGACAGCGGCCTCTGGTGGGTTTATGCGAGAACAGCGCTGGCGAGAACAGCACTCTCGAGAGACGATTGAAATACAAAAAGACGCACACAGCGGCCTCTCGCGGATTCGCGAAAACAAAAACTGCAAAAATACGTACCTCCCAGGACGTATTCCGCGGTCTCCAGAAACGTCCACGGGACTACGTTTTCAGAATGAGCCTGGGTTGACATTTTCACAATGAGGCTGTTGCAGTATTTCTATTATTCCTCTTTAATATATATATATATATATATATATATATATATATATATATATATATATATATATATATATATATATATATATATATATATATATATATATATATATATATATATATATATACACACATACATATATACATACATACACACACATATATACACACATATACACACACATAGTTGAAGTCAGTATTATTCGCCCCCCTGTTTATTTTTTTCCCCAATTTCTGTTTAATGAAGAGATTTTTTCAACACATTTCTAAACATAATAGTTTTAATAACTCATTTCTAATAACTGATTTATTGTATCTTTGCCATGATGACAGTAAATAATGTTTTACTAGATATTTTTCAAGCTACTACTAGTATTCAGCTTAAAGTGCATTTAGAGGCTTAACTAGGTTAATTAGGTTAACTAGGCTGGTTAGGGTAATTAGGCAAGTTATTGTATATCGATGGTTTGTTCTGTAGACTATCGAAAAAATATATAGCTTAAAGGGGCTAATAATATTGACCTTAAAATGTTTTTTTAAAAATGTAAAACTGCTTTTATTCTAGACGAAAATAAAACAAATAAGACTTTCTCCAGAAGAAAAAATATTATCAGACATACTGTGAAAATTTCCTTGCTCTGTTAAACAAAAAAATCCCAAAAAAATTCAAATTAATAATTTTGACTTCAACTGAATATATATACATATTACCAATTTATTTTCTTTATATAAGCTTATATATATATATATAAATATATAAAAATATTATTTTAATGTATGGCTCACTCTATTGTATGAGTGTTTCCCAGTGATGGGTTGCAGCTTGAAGCACATCCTCTGCGTAAAACACATGCTGGATAAGTTGGCGGTTCATTCCACTGTGGCGACCCCAGATTAATAAAGGCTAAGCCGAAAAAAAAATGAATGAATGAGTTCACTCTATTAATAAACCATTAACTATAAGACTTTTCGCTCAATAAACTACTTAATAACAGCTTTTCAATAGTTATTAATGTAGTAGTTGCAGGTATTGGGAAGGATTAGGGATGTTGAATAAGATCTTACAATACGAACTAATAAACATTTGATATCTTAATAATAATATTGGGGTGAGACGGTGGTTAGCACTGTCACCTCACAGCAAGAAGGTGGCTGGTTCGAGTCCCGGCTGGGCCAGAATGTTCTTCCCGTGTTGGTCTAGGCGTTCCGGTTTCCCCTACAGCCCTATACGCATGTGCTGTAGGTAAATTTAATGAACTAAATTGACCGTAGTATATGAGTGTGTGTGTGTGTGAATGTGAGAGTGTATGGGTGTTTCCCAGTATTGGGTTGCAGCTGGAAGGGCATCCGCTGTGCATTTACATATTTGTGTTATTTTGGATAAAGCATATGCATATTGAATAAGCATATTAAGGTTTAATTAAATATAAATGTAATGCATTTGACTTCTAGTTTGCAAACCTGACATTTCTCATTTTTTATATTCTGCTTTGTATTGAAATGCTTCATTTTCAAGAAATAATTAGATTTTTCAAGCTGAGTATGGCTCATTTTGTTTCAGAGTGTCTTTTATTTGGTTCAGAATAAACTGTCCTGTGTTTTCCACAATCATTTACAGATATTTTAGTTCTGAAGATTAGACGTTGTGTGTTTTGGTACGTGGGTAAAAAGAGTTGAAAGCTCATCGATTTAAAAGTCACATTCCTCTCTATTTATCTGCTTGTTAAATTAATTAAAGGCAGTTTCTAGTCACGCGAGTGGCTTTACAAGTCGCTCTCACACCAGAAACTCATTAGGTGGCAGATATAATTTCTGTTTTCGAGCTGTGCAGGAAGCAGCCTAGTTTTAATGACACATTTAAACTTGATATTCAGGTTTTATTCAGGAGTTGTAAGTGAAAGGAAATGACAAAACAATCCATAAAGATGAAATGTGCTTTATCTGCATCTTTTCAATCTGACACTTTTGACATGGGTATTTAAAATATAACTTCATTATCACATACAGTACATCTTAAAACATAAAAAAAAACATTTTACTTTTATTTTTGGGTTTTATTTACACCCTCATGATGTTTCAGTGTAAACACAACCTCCTTCCATGGAACGTTGAATTAAAAGTGAGCATTGATACGCTGGTTTGCAGTTACATGGTAAATATTTTGTGAACTGCTTCGATCATGATCTGAAAAAAAGTGATTAATTACTATTCTTAAAAAGTCAGTAAACCTGTTGCCTTACATTGACAAGTTGACTTTGCACTGCCAAATATGTGCTTTAAATGTTTCTAGTCTAAATATCTAAAAAAGGAGCATTATCTAAATAAGTGAAATATAATGTTTTGTTTTTAGTAATATGGCAAAATAATTTTTTCATACAAGTAAAATTGTTTGCCAATGTAGTAAGTACAATAATCTGATTTCAAAGGGAAAACAATATTATTTTACTTGGCGGATTATTTCAACACAGGTTCATTCTCAAAACGTAGCCCTATATACATTTCTAGAGATCGCGAATTATGTAGCCAGAAGAACGTTTGGCTGCATTTCATCTTTAAAATGAACGCTATGGGGAGGTTATGACACCATTACTTTTCACGCTTATCAGCTGACTGCTTACCTCCATATGGACAGCTTTACCGCTGTTTGTCCGGTGGACTTGTGACCTGGAATGGAGTTGACCGCGACAACGGGGTTCGAGTCTGGTGAAGAACGGTTCCAGGAAGCAGGTAAGACAAAAACAAAAGACAAAAAATTTAAAAAGTATAAAAGTTGGGATTAGAGAATGAGGAGGGTGGGTCAGTCGACAACGGTCTCTGGTGGATTTATGGTAGAAGAGCAAGCAAATGGCACTCGCGGGAGAAAAATAAAAAAATTTCATTAAAATAATCCAACCCAGGTTTATTATGGATACATACCCCTATATATATTTCTGGAGAGTGCCAAAACGTCCCAGGAGCTACGTTTTTTTGCAGTTTTTGTTTTCGCGGGTTTATGCGAGAAGAGCGGGCAGATCTGAAAAGGCGTACACAGCGGCCTCTGGCGGATTTGCGAAAACAAAAACTGCAAAAAAAACGTAGCTTCTGGGATGTACTTGGTCTCCAGAAATATATATAGGGGTATGTATCCATAATGAACCTGGGTGGGATTATTTAGGTTTATTTTTTAAAGAAAAAACTATCCTGCGTTATTATTAAACAGTATTTTTACTTGTATTTTGTAAGATTTTGTAGATATTCAGATATTTTTAGATAACAAGACAAAGAAAAAAGTAAGAACAACTTTTTTTTTTGCAGTGTAGTAAATAAACCCATTGTATCTTGAAACTATTATATATATATATATATATATATATGCGTTTAAGGTCTGTTTCCTTTAAAAATCAGCGATCTCCACTGGCTGAGTGATATTCGATATAAAGTGTGTCTCAGATTGTACAAGAAACACTGCATTCAATTACATTTTCCCCTCCATGTCTTTAAAATATGAACATTTATTTTACCCCAGTATATTCAATGGAGCTTCTGCGCTAGCCTCCCGATTCTGACGGGCACGTGCGTGTAAACGGCATTTTGTCTCGTCTTTCGCTTGAGCACCTAAATAAATGCCAAAGTCTATTAAATTGATTGTATTTTATTTACATTACAACATTGTTAGACCACCATCTCTATGCCAGATAAATACGATCCAGCCCTGAGCGCCAGATCTTGTCAGGAAATGTCTGTTTCTCCAGGTGTATGGACAGCAAGTCAGCAAAGTTTCCAATACCTAAACCTGTTAACCAGTATTCAACCGAATTAACAGTCTCCTATCAATATAGGAGTTGACTGAGAAAACCAGAGAGGAGCAGAAGCAGGAGATGAAGTAATGATGATAAAGAAAGAGCAAAGTTTATTGAATAATCTTAGTTGCGTATGATTCAATGCTCAGACTAGGATAAATCAAACAAGTGTTATTATACCACAAGCAACAGCAATGGAAAATTACTGCTTCACAACATTGTCCAGAGACAATACCGACCTTAAAATGGAGACATTCTCTTATCTCTTACTCATGAAAACAAGTTTTGCTTGAATCCACAGTCATAAGATTATAACAATATGGGGAAATGGAAATAATAATGAAGCAATAATTATATTAAAATAGTAATAATAAAATATGAAAACATAATAAAATCACAAATAATCAATAATAATAATCAAATCATTAACTACTGATCACTAAAATGATATAATGATAATTATATAAATGACTAATGATCATATGATTAAATAACATTTTTAAATGAAGAATAAATGAATAAAAACAATATGAAAATAAAACACAGCACAAATTAATGGTTGCTTTCTTGAAACAACACACACACGTACAAGTTTGCTACAAGGATTCTCAGATTCTTAGTTAGATTCTTCAACATCGATGCTGTAAAAGTAATCGTATAAAATGGAAAAAAAAACTCACAATAACAGGTCACCGGAAGCTTATCAGTATGGGAACAACTTCAGCTCGGCAAATACCCTATTAGGACTTTGACGTTGGCAGAAATGTATAAAGCGGCCTCTGGTGGATTTATGAGAAATGGCACATATGAGAAAATGTGCACCAGTAACATATTTGAGATTGTCAAAAATGTACACAGTGCCCTCTAATGGATTTGTAAAAACAAAAAATCCAAGCAGACGTAGCCCAGGGTACATATTTCTCAGTTCCTCAAAAATGTCACTTATAGACAAAAGCACATATGGAGCCAGATCAGTCTCAGAATTATTACATTTGCAAAATAAAAGTCAATTTGTAAATTCAAAACACTCTTGATAAATATAAAACACAAATTTGTAAATTCTCAAGTAAACATGATACATATTTCCCCAAATGAATAAGATTGGTGCCTTTATCAATTGTGTTGTGAACTTAAGAATTGGAATTGCGTGTTTACGAACTGTCATGTGAAGTTACAAATTCATTCATTCAATCATTTTCCTTTAGCTTAGCTTAGTCCTTTTATCCATCAGGGGTCGCCACAGCGGAATGAACCATCAACTTATCCATTTTTACACAGCGGATGCCCTTCCAGCTGCAACCCAGTACTGGGAAACACCCATACACTCTCACATTCACACACACATACACTACAGCCAATTTAGTTTATTCAATTCACCTATAGCGCATGTCTTTGGACTGTGGGGGAAACTGGAGCACCCGGAGGAAACTAAATAGAGGGAGAACATGCAAACTCCACACAGAAATGCCAACTGACTTTCTGTGAGGCGACAGTGCTAACCACTGAGCCACCGTGTCGCCCAAGTTACAAATTGTAACTGTGCATTTATGAAGTGTGTTTTGAATTTATGAAATGGATTTTAATAAATGTGGATTGTGCTGTGTCTGTATGATTTTTTTTAATGTATTACTTTTGAGATTTGGCTCCATACTTGTGTTCAAAAACCTCAACATGTCTTTGCACAAATGCTCCAGTAGCCCAAGCTTAAATTTAAAATGTACAAATGAGTACAAAAATGTAATGCTGACAAAAATGTCAAATGGCCAAGTTTTAGCATGTCTTGTGGACCACCACATGAGAAAAACAGATGTCTTTATGTGATACAGTACCCTGTAAATGCGTGTGTGTATGTGTTTACAGAGACAGATCTCAAACAATGACCAGAATGCTCACTGATTACAATGCAGGAGTTCAAAGAAATGCTTGTTATTTGAGAACTGCCAAATAACACAGTGCACAGCTTTGTCGGAATGCAGTGGAACAGAAGACCCACGCTGTATATTCAAGCTAAACGAGCCATTTTACTGATGCCATGTCTGTCTCGTTTGTTTGTGGACCAGCAGTGTCCATTTACCAGAGCATTTTATAACACTGCTAAGAGCATTTTATGTGCCCTTCCTTCAGGGTCAAAGTCTATTATTTTACCGCCTGATCAAGTATAGGCGTTCTGTAGCAGGTTTAGTTTTATTTTTCATTATTTTACATCTTTCTGCATTCTGAGACTTTTAGCATGAATCCAGTTGTACATTATTATATAGTAAAATTAGTTTGTGTTAAAACAGGGACTTGCATTATCCACTGTATTATTTTCTCAAAGTACTGTAAGACTTTAAACTGACTAACATTTGCTTAATTATAGGATTCTTCCACTGGAAATTCCTTCCTTTACTGTAAACCATGTTGTGACATGTTACTGCACAGACTGTATGGACGTCACTCAATTGTATATATATATATATATATACACTCACCGGCCACTTTACCAGGTACACCTTACTAGTACCTGGTTGGACCCACTTTCGTCTTCAGAATTGCCTTAATCCTTCATGGCATAGATTCAACAAGATACTGGAAATTTTCCTCAGAGATTTTGCTCCATATTGACATGATACCATCATGCAATTGCTGCTGCAGATTTGTTTGCTGCACATCCATGATGTGAATCTCCCGTTCCACCACATCCCAAAGGTGCTCTATTGGATTGAGTTATGGTGACTGTGGAGGCCATTTGAGTATGTTGAACTCATTGTCATGGTCAAGAAACCAGTTTGAGATGATACACGCTTTATGACATGGCGCGTTAACTTGCTGGAAGTAGCCATCAGAAGACGGGTACACTGTGGTCATAAAGGGATGGACATGGTCAGCAACAATACTCAGGTAGGTTGTGGCGTTGACACGGTGCTCAACTGGCACTAATGGGCCCAAAGTGTGCCAAGACAATATCCCCCACACCATTACACCACCACCACCACCAACCTGAACCGTTGATACAAGGCAGGATGGATCCATGTTTTCATGTTGCTGATGCCAAATTCTGACCCTACTATCCGAATGTCGCAGCAGAAATTGAGACTCGTCAGACCAGGCAACGTTTTTCCAATCATCTATTGTCCAGTTTTGGTGAGCCTGTGTGAATTGTAGCCTCAGTTTCCTGTTCTTAGCTGACAGGAGTGGCACCCGGTGTGGTCTTCTGCTGCTGTAGCCCATCTGTCTCAAGGTTGGATGTGTTGTGTGTTCAGAGATCCTCTTCTGCAGACCTCATTTGTAACGAGTGGTTATTCGAGTTACTGTTGTCTTTAAATCAGCTGGAACCAGTCTGGCCATTCTCGCCATTTATTTATTTTTACTGAAAATTTTACAGTAAATTACTGCCAATTTTGGTTGCCAGTAAGATTGTAAATCTACAAGAGCTGTATGTTTTACTGTAAAAACACAATTGCAATTATTAATTTATAGCTCACTGGTAAATTTAGTCTACCTGTCAACCGAAATTGCCAGTGAGTTACTGTAAATTTGACAGCAAATATTTTTAGAATATACCTGGATGTAGTGTTGAACAAAGCAAGAATTAATTCACCTAATCTTTTTACAAAACTAAGAAAAGATATAGCTTGAATCTTAAGCTTAAAAATAGGAATTATTTATTTAATATCCACATTAATTTTTATTTTGTTTGTTTTCAGGAAAAAAACATTTGCATTTACTTGAATATTTGGTAATTACTATAAAACATTTGTTAACCAACACGGCCCCAAACAAATAGTACTAAAAAAGCTAACTAAATAAATTTCAAACAGAATGACCAACATACAGACAATAAAAAAGTTCTTAAAAACAGAAATACAGTGACGAAAGATTGGTAGACATTAAAACATAAAAAATAAAAATAAATAAATAAAAGCACAGATTTTCTAAAGTGTAATTAAAACCGATTCATTTATTCATTTTCCTTTGGCTTAGTCCCTTATTTATCAGGGGTCGTCACAGCGGAATGAACCACCAACTACTTCTCCATGTTGTGGATGCCCTTCAAACTGCAACCCAGTACTGGGAAACACCCATACACTCTCACATTCACACACACTCAAACACTACGGCCAATTTAGTTCATTCAATTCAACATGGGGAGGACATGGAAACTCCACACAAAAATGCCAACTGACCCAGCCGGGACTCGGACCAGCGACCTTCTTGCTGTGAGGTGACAGGGCTAACCACTCAGCCACTGTGCCGCCCCCAAACCAATTTATATAGTAAAAACTATTATTTCAGTCTTGTGTTTAGTGTGCTTTTTCAAATCTCACCTAAAAGGTACAAAAAACGTCTTACATTGACACTTTCTAACATGAAATCTAATGCCAGTGTTTTTAGATTTTAGATTTTTGATGTCAGTCTAGTTCATGCCCATTTGACAAACAGGTATTTACTCTATAACAGATGAGAACTGTAAAAGATTGACACGAGAAGACACAAGTGCGTTAATTCAGCAAGCGTGGAAATCAAAATACGTTTCTTCTTTTCTTTTATTCCTCTTTTGTTCTCATAAACAGTATTTCTAGTATGTATGATCTCTATCATTGTATAGATAACGCTGTCTCTTATCTCAGTAACTAAGAAAAGATATAAACAAAAGTAAACACACACACAAATTCCTCAGAGGCAATGAAGTATAAACGTCTGTTCTCACCATTCACTTGATGCCCACGGACAGCTGGCACTATCAGTTTTCTGTGGAAACTCTATGAAATAAAAGCAGGATGTTTGGTCTGTTGTCCTGGAGTGCTGATACCAGTAGAGACCACTGAGGGGCAGCAGATCCTTATCAATCACCACACATCATCAAACACAGACATGTCCGGTTCTAGCATCCTGGGAGAGTGTTCATAATAAACTATCATATATTGGAGATTTTCATCATGCTTCTGTGGAAGTTATATGGTAAAATAACAATATAACCGGCCACTTTATTAGGTACACCACTGAATTGCTTGTACGGTGTACCTGTAGTAATCTGTCCTGCATCTGGGAATGTACTACACACTTAAGAATGAGAAAATTACAGTTGGGTGAATTATTGTAAATGTGTATTGTTTATATATGAAGGAAAAATGGGTAAAATCTTACCTGTAGTAAGTTAGTCTGGCCTCTGGGAATGTACGACACCCTTGAGAATGAGAAAATTGCAGACAAAAGAGAGCGGCAGTTCTGTGGGTGCAAATGGAAAACTCAAATAACCACCTGCTACAACCGAGGTCTGCAGAAGAGCATCTCTGAACACACAACACGTCCAACCTTGAGACGGATGGGCTACAGCAGCAGAAGACCACACCGGGTGCCACTCCTGTCAGCTAAGAACAGAAAACTGAGGCTACAATTCATGCAGGCCCCCAAAAAAACTGGACAATAAGAGATCATCTAAGACTGGTCTCTTGAACATGACAATGAGTTCACTGTACTCAAATGGCCTCCACTGTCACCAGCGCTCAATCCAATAGAGCACCTTTGGGATGTGGTGGAAGGGGAGATTCGCATAATGGATGTGCAGCCGACAAACCTGCAGCAACTGCGTGATGCTATCATGCCAATATGGAGCAAAATCTCTGAGGAATATTTCAAGTACCTTGTTGAATCCATGCCATGAAGGATTAAGGCAGTTTAGAACGCAAAAGGGGGTCCAACCCGGTACTAGTAAGGTGTACCTAATAAAGTGGCCGGTGAGTGTAAATGAATGACGATCTCTAAATTCATTTAATTAGATGAATACATTTTTTTAAAATAGATTCACTTTTCAGTAGCGGACTGAGGACATCTGCTGTTTACAAGTGGTATGAAAAGCATAAACTAAAATAAACAGGTTTTTATCGTTGGTCAACGAGGATAACTTAACGCCGGGATATACTTGAAAGTGGAAAACGAGAAGGTAAAATCTCAGTCGATTTGTCTTTACAAGTAGAACTGCACAGTTGTATTTTTTTAACCGGAGTACATCATCACAAGTGAAATATGTCAAGTCAGAGGCATTTAATCAAAGAACAAATTAGTGTGCCAGAGATTTAAAACTCACTCCACTACATGACCAGAAACCATCAATCGTTGATACAAGGCAGGATAGATCTGTTTTCATACTGGTTAAATTACATTCTGACCCCATCAGCCAGATGTCACAGCAGAAACCGAGACTCATCAGATCAGTGAACCTTTATAGTCCTCCATTGTGAAGTTTCGTGTGAATTACAGCCTCAGTTCCCTGTTCTTATCTCACTGGAGTGTCACAGATGTCTCTCCTTCTGCAGTACTCTGTTATATCAAGTGGTTATTTGAGTCACTGTTGTCTTTCTATCAGCTGAAACTGACCTCTGCCATCAACACGACATTTGTTCAAATGGATCTGGATATTTTCTCTGTTTTTGCACCCTAGAGATGGTTGTGTGTGAAAATCCCAGTTCACTGTAAAAAACCTGGATTCCGCACAATTAGCCTACACTGTTAGACTTTTTATTGTATTTTTGCAGTAACTTACTTGCAGCAAGATACCGTAATTGCCGGATACCGTAAATTTGTTTTACAGTAGTATACCCTTTACAATACCCTATACAATTTCTGTTTACGGTAAAGATACCTTTACGGCAAATAAATTTTACAGTATAATAACATTACAGTACTTTTACTGTAATTTATTTCAATTGCCACAAATTAATTTTACAGTATTATTACATTACAGTTCTTTTACTGTAATTTATTTCTACACTGTTAAACTTTTTATTGTATTCTTGCAGTAACTTACTGGCAGCACTGTCAATAGCAAGTTACCACAATTGCTGGATACCGTAAATGTGTTTTACAGTAGTATACCTTATTGCAATTTCTGTTTACGATACAAATACCTTTACCACAAATAAATTTTACAGTATTATAACATTACTGTACTTTTACTCTAATTTATTTAAATTACCGCAAATTAATTTTACAGTATTATAACATTACTGTACTTTTACTCTAATTTATTTAAATTACCGCAAATTAATTTTACAGTATTATAACATTACTGTACTTTTACTCTAATTTAAATTACCGCAAATTAATTTTACAGTATTATAACATTACTGTACTTTTACTCTAATTTAAATTACCGCAAATTAATTTTTCAGTATTATTACATTACTGTACTTTTACTCTAATTTATTTAAATTACCGCAAATAAATTTACAGTATTATAACATTACTGTACTTTTACTCTAATTTATTTAAATTACCGCAAATTAATTTTACAGTATTATAACATTACTGTACTTTTACTCTAATTTAAATTACCGCAAATTAATTTTTCAGTATTATTATATTACTGTACTTTTACTCTAATTTATTTAAATTACCGCAAATAAATTTTACAGTATTATAACATTACTGTACTTTTACTCTAATTTATTTAAATTACCGCAAATTAATTTTACAGTGTTATAACATTACTGTACTTTTACTCTAATTTATTTAAATTACCGCAAATTAATTTTACAGTATTATAACATTACTGTACTTTTACTCTAATTTATTTCAATTAAAGCAAATTAATTTTACAGTATTATTACATTACTGTACTTTTACTCTAATTTAAATTACCGCAAATTAATTTTACAGTATTATAACATTACTGTACTTTTACTCTAATTTAAATTACCGCAAATTCATTTTACAGTATTATAACATTACTGTACTTTTACTCTAATTTAAATTACCGCAAATTAATTTTACAGTATTATAACATTACTGTACTTTTACTCTAATTTAAATTACCGCAAATTAATTTTACAGTATTATAACATTACTGTACTTTTACTCTAATTTAAATTACCGCAAATTAATTTTACAGTATTATAACATTACTGTACTTTTACTCTAATTTAAATTACCGCAAATTCATTTTACAGTGTTATAACATTACTGTACTTTTACTCTAATTTATTTAAATTACCGCAAATTTATTTTACAGTATTATAACATTACTGTACTTTTACTCTAATTTATTTAAATTACCGCAAATTAATTTTACAGTATTATAACATTACTGTACTTTTACTCTAATTTAAATTACCGCAAATTAATTTTACAGTGTTATAACATTACTGTACTTTTACTCTAATTTAAATTACCGCAAATTCATTTTACAGTGTTATAACATTACTGTACTTTTACTCTAATTTAAATTACCGCAAATTAATTTTACAGTATTATAACATTACTGTACTTTTACTCTAATTTATTTCTACACTGTAAGACTTTTTATTGTATTTTGGTGGTAACTTACTGGCAGCACTGTTACCAGCAAGATACGTAATTGGCGGATATTGTTACTGAGCTTTCCCTTACCTCAGTTTCTGTTTACGATAAAAATACATTTACCTCAAATTATTTTACAGTATTATTGCATTACAGTAATTTTTCTACACTAATACACGTTTTACTGTATTTTTGCGGTAACTTACTAGCAGCACTGTTACCAGCAAGATATGATGTGTTTTACAGCAGTATTCCCTTACCTCAATTTCTGATTACGGTAAAAGTACCTTTATCTCAAATTAATTTGACAGTATAATAACCTTACAGGACTTTTACTGTAATTTCTTTTAATTACCGCAAATTAATTTTATAGTATAGTAACATTACAGTTTACTCTATTTTATTTTAATCATGGCAAAATAATTTTAGTTTTATTACATTATAGTACTTTTACTGTAATTTATTTCTACACTGTTAAGCTTTTAATTGTATTTTTGAGACAACTTACTGGCAGCACTGTTGCCAGCAAGTTACCGTAATTGCCGAATACTGTAAATGTGTTTTACAGTAGTATTCCCTTAACACAATTTCTGTTTACAGTAAAATGACCTTTACCATAAATTAATTTTACAGTATAATAACATTATAGTACTTTTACTCAATTTTATTTAAATGACTGCAAATTAATTTGACAGTATTATTACATTACAGTACTTTTACTCTAATTTATTTCTACACTGTTAGACATTTTAAATGTTTTACAGTAGTATTCCATTACCGCAATTTCCATCTTCAGTGCATATTTTTTTTATCAAGAATTCAGAATAAAATAAATGCCACAATTTATTTTAAATACATTGAAAATAGTCAATAGTTCTTGAAATTGTTACAAAGTAAAAAAAAATCTCATATTATATTTCACAATGTTACTATTTTACTGGAATTTTACATTTTAAATTAACTAGATAAAATTTAAATAATATAAGAAGTATTTCAAGAATAATATCACTGCTACCCTTTCTTAATCTATTAAATTAGCCAATAGTTATTTAAATTGTTATTGTTTGACAATATTACTTCCCAAACAGTATTTCACAATATTACTATTTTTACTGGAATTTTACATTTTAACTATTGAATTATTAAATAGACAGGATTTAAGCAACAATAATAATAATTAAAAATATTAATTTCTGGACCAGCAGACTGTGTGTATCAGTAATTTTGGTGGACTGACATCATGTCCTGTCGTCCTGTGGGGTCTGAAAACTTGACCATTAATTACACATCTCAGATAAACCAAAGCCAATCAAAAGCACATCAGGGGGATCTCAGCATGAAAGACTCGAGCAGCTGTTTTTACAAAAGCCTCCAGATGATTGCTCTTCTCACTTTCAGCCCTTTCTGCTGCACAATAGTGTCCAAAACCAGCTTTTCCTGCTAAAAATAATGTTAGCAGCACAACAAATAAAGTGTCAGGTTTGTTATTTCAAGTGGAAAATATGAGTATAAAAATAAAAAATGTTAGGTTATAGATATTTAACAACATACAGTACTTGTTCTGTTCTGTCCTGGTCTTATTAAAATATATAAAAGAATCAATTTAAAGACTTACAAATAAGTAAAACCCAGTGATTTGAAAGGTAGTGACGAAATATTTAAGATTTCCAAATAATAATAATTTATATTTTGGCACTTTAATTTGATCTTTATTTAGAGTTTTTTTTTTTTTTTTTTAAATATATCATAATATAATTCTGTAAATAATGTACCTGACTGTTTATAAACTACTTTTATACTGAATCAAAATTGTAATATGTAATAATATACATTATTTTAGTTTTTTCACACACACACACACACACACACACACACACACACACACACACACACACATATATATATATATATATATATATATATATATATATATATATATATATATATATATATATATATATATATATATATATATATATATATATATATATATACAGACAGACAGACAGACAGACAGATAGATAGATTACGCTTATTTTACCAAAATAAAACTTGATCATGCCTTGATTTTTAATGATTTAATTAGGACAGTAAGGTCTGACTTTACTTAGACAAAAGTCTTGTCACTTAACCGAAATAATGTCCAGTATAAAGTCATGCTGCAGTGGAGAAAGAATGAATATTGTGTCTGACTCCATCATGAGCTTGGAGGACGGCAAAGAAAGCGTTCTTGCAGGACTCCCAGAGTTCATCAAGATTCTTTGAATTCATCTTCAATGCCTCCTCCATCTTACCCCACACATGCTCAATAATGTTCATATCTGGTGACTGGGCTGTCCAATCCTGGAGCACCTTGACCTTCTTTGCTTTCAGGAACTTTGATGGGGAGGCTGAAGGCTGAAGTATGCCCTCTCCTGTGGTTTGTAATGTAATGGGCTGCACAAATGTCCTGATACCTCAGACTGTTGATGTTGCCATCCACTCTGCAGATCTCCCATACTGAACGTAACCCCAAACCATGATTTTTACTTCACCAAACTTGACTGATTTCTATGAGAATCTTGGGTCCATGCGGTTCCAGTAGGTCTTCTGCAGTATTTGTGATGATTGGGATGCTGCTCAACAGATTCATCAGAAAAACCAACCTTCTGACACTTTACCAAATGATCAACTAGAAATCTGGGATTGACGGCAAGACTTTTGTCAGGTAGTGTAGATATATACTGTACACACACATATATATATATATATATATATATATATATATATATATATATATATATATATATATATATATATATATATATATATATATATATATATATATGAATAAATAAATAAGACACATTATAATTTAATTTTTCTTACAAATAAATTTAAAGTGATTGCTTCATTTTATTTATTTTTTAATGATTAAAATCTCCTTTACTGTCAAATTATAATGCACATTAGTTCGTCACATTTATTATTTCCTCTAAATTCTAAAGCGCAACACATTGTAATGCTTTACAGCTTACTTTTTTTCTAATTGAATTCCCTAATATTTTTTTAAGTTGCACACTAAAATAAGCTGCACGTTTCGAATCCACAACTTGAAGATTTTACTGAAATTATTCTTAATTTACTGTATACGAGTGCTGAAAGCTAACATTCATTCAGCTCCAGGTTTAATAAGAGCTAATAACAGCAGAGCAGATGGTTTGCAGCCGTTTAATGCTCGCTGTAGCCTGAGGGAGGAGCACCTTTACTGTACGAGCCCGAGCTGAAGCACACCGCATAATAATTGGAAAAGCCATTCAATACTGATCCATGCCTGTGCAAAGCCATTACAGTAGCGCTTACCTCAGCAAATATACAGCACAGTCTATGAAACTCACTGTTATTTCATGCTTGTCGAAAACTCAGTCTTGTACTCCAGGTCATGCATGTGTGTGTGGGAAGAGGGAAAACCATTTCTTGTTGGGGATATTAATCATTTCCTTTGACATCCGCTCTCTGTTTTGAGCTGATTAAACAACACGTGGGTCTTTTGTCTGGTGAGCTCTGCCAAGATATAAAAACTTGAGCTTAAAGCTGCTGTGTGATCATAAATATTATGCATACAGTTACACAAAGCTGTTGCAGGAGAAGCACTGTACACTGTAAAAATATCTGTTAATTAACAGTTTAGCGTTTTCCGTTTATTTACAGTTGTGAAATTATGGGATGTTGATCTCTGCTCTGTTGACTTTTGAAGTTGAAAATTCAACACTGCAAAAAATGATTTTCTTGCTTAGATTTTTCGTCTCATTTCTACTCCAAATATCTAAAAATTCTTAAATCAAGAAGACTTTTCTAGACAAGCAAAACATATTGTCTTGTTTTAAGAAATAATATGCCAAAATTAAGTGAATTTTTCCTTAAAACAAGCAAAATAATCTGCCAATGGGGTAAGCAAAATAATCTTATGTCAAAAGGAAAAACAAGATTATTTTGCTTACCCCATTGGCAGATTATTTAGCTTGTTTTAAGGAAAAACTCTTAATTTTGGCATATTATTTCTGAAAACAAGACAATATGTTTTGCTTGCCTAGAAAATGCTATTCGATTTAAGAATTTTTAGATATTTAGACTAGAAGCAAGACAAAAAAAATCTAAGTAAGAAAAGCATTTTTTGCAGTGTACAGTTTAAAGTGCCATGAAACCTCCCTGTCTCAGCAGGGTGTTTTCACACCTATAGCCTGAAAAAAGTCAGGAAAGTGGTTAAATAAAAAAGTCTCAAAACTGGACTTTCAATCAAAACATGAATAAATAATAAACGACCAATGCCAGAGCTAAAGGACTTCAAAAGGACGAGACAGAAGATAACGCGATCATTTCAAAGTAATTCAAGTCATGTCAAGACTTCATTTACAAGTAACGTTACTGTAAAGGTGGTGTAACGCAGAGGTGGAAAGAGTACTGATAAATCATACTCAAGTAAAAGTACCATTACTTGCCTAAAAATGTAGCGTGAGTAAAAGTATCTGTTGTAAATATTACTCAAAGTATAAATAAAAAGTAGATCTTTCAAAAGTACTCAAGAGTAGGGAGCAGTGAGTATTACACTGTTAAAAGCTGATGCGTTTACATTTAATTTATTGATGTGTGTGTGTAAACGTAACATTCTGTAGTGCATTTAGTTATTGCCCAGCAGGCACACAACATCATAAGATGTTAATATTAGGTTAGATTTAGGTTGTGATGTCAGGTCACCAAAATTCAATGTCTAGCCAGCATCTAAGGACAACGTTATTTTGATGTCTAATAAGAACATCAAATGACGTTGATATTTGGTCGATTTAGGGTTGTTAGAAAGGGACCAAAATCCAATGTCGAGCCAACATCTTAAACCAACATCATATTGACGTCAAATACTGACATTCATCAGGTACGGCAACCAAAATCTAACGTCTGATAGACGTCATAGTGGTAACGTTGACACAACATCAAGCTGTAACATCATTAGATGTTGATATTTGGTTGGTTTTAGGTTGGACATTGACGTCAGCCTGACGTTAAGTTCTGACGTCAACCCGATTTTCATTTCCAAACAAAATGCAACGCCCCCATGACGTTAGGGTTCAATCACAATCTGACAGCAGGTTGACGTCTAGTGCCTGCTGGATGTTTAAGGCCATTTCGGTCATCATACAGTAAACATCCATCATCTTCTCATTAGTGACGTGCATCTAAACAGTCTCTGGGTGAATGCGTGTAAAGATTTTGACCATCTTCTTGGACACTTTTAATGCTTCCAGTTTGCTGCAATGTAAACATGTCTTGAGGTAATTCATTATGCTGCAAATTACCTTCTATGCGCGATTTGATTGGACAGGAATCACAGGACTGATTTTTCTAATCCCCATAGACAAGAAAACAAAGTAGTGACTGCAGGTTGTAGGAAAGTAGTGGAGTAAAAGTACCAATACAGCATTAAAAATGTACTCAAGGGAAAGTAAAAGTCGACATTTATAAAACTACTCAGTAAATTACAATTCCTGAGAAAAACTACTCTACAATAATTACAGTAATTTGAGTATTTGTAATTAGTTACTTTACACCACTGGTCACTGGTACACAGTATATAATACTATGCACTATACAGCGAGTGAATTAGTTGTTGTTCTGACACAAAACATGCATTAATTGCATTGACAATTGACTGACATCTGTTTGACGGAGTTTCCTTTTATAAACCACAGAGACTGACAGAGAGGAAGACACCAGAGATAAACACAGACAGAAAGAGAGAGAGAGAGAGAGGCCTGCAGTCAGACTCTACTTCTGTTCTTGTTCACAAAGACCGTCACAGTCCAGAGGAAAGTGTCAGAAGAGTTGATGATGTGGTGAATCTGCTGAAAAATGCTCTTTTTTTTCTTCATCCTCTGCCACGAGAACACGGACAGAAGGTGTTAGATGTCCAGCTGAATGATTCAGCAGTCTGTCAGATGTAAAGTCGGGTGTAATACTGAGAGTTCCTGATGGTTTTATGACTATGCTCAAGTAAAACCGAATTAATGGATAAATATGATGATTTGTGATATGAAAATAATCTGTAAGAAAGTAAAAAAAAAACACGCAAAGCTCAAGTCAAAAATTAATTTAACGGTCAAGAAACAAAATAATAAAAACCAAAATATCCCATGACAGAAAGACACATGTAATGTAATACAGAAACAATGAAAAGACAAATGAAACAGACTTAAATAGACAGATCTAAACAGGGTAACGACAAGCAGATGAAATCAATAAGCAAAGAAAATGAGATTGGTAGTCCATATCCTAGTGAAGGGGTTCTCAAACTCAGTCCTGGAGGTCTGGTGTTCTGCAGATTTTAGCTCCAACTTGCCTCAACACACCTGCAAGGATGTTTCTAGAAAGCCTAGTGAAGCTGCGGTCACACTGCACTTTTCTCCCCATAGATTTCCATACATACGCATGCGAATGCGGCAGACCGGAAACGCAAGCTCGTGCGACAAGTTTCGCAGTTCGCTTCGCTGCAAAGTTCAGGCTTGACCTGCAAAATCGCATGACATGACTGCGTGAGACCAATCGAGGATCAAAACATGACCTCTCTGGACAGAAATGTAAAATATGGACCAATCGCTCGCTTTTTTAAATATCTTATCTTATTTAATCTCGCTCCTTTTCGCAGTTCTGTACAAAAGAATTTCGCAAGCTCAAACTCTAGTGTGACTGCGGCATTAGAGCTTGATTAGCTAGCCCAGGTGTGTCTGATTGGGGTTGGAGCTCAAATCTGCAGGACCCTGGACCTCCAGGACCGAGATTTAGAACCCCTGTCCTAGTGGGTCCATAACACAGATAGGCACCGCAGCCTAGGGTTGTGATGTCAAAAATGACTTTAAAAATGCTAGTTGATTTGATGTCAATTGACTACCTTAATGTGAAAACAACATCTAGATGACATCTAACATCTAACAATCAAAAATGTACATAAATGACTGTCCTGTAATCGATTTTTGATGTGTTTATGTGACGCTAGTGTTAGATGTCAATTATTTAGACATCAGGGTAGTTGCATGCATTGCAGGGGTACAAAATCCAGTGTAAATTTGTAATTTGTAAATGCAGCTTTCAGATGAATAAAACTTCTTGATATTATAATACTTTTTGTTTCATGATTTGGTGGACAAAATGACAACAATGTGTGAATGTCAAATAGACATCAAGATTTTGCAAATCGATTTGCAGTTTGATGACACTTTGACATCAAGGTGGTCGCTGATGTGTTTTTGGAAATATATTTTCTAGATTTTAAATAAATGTAGAAATTTTAAGGTTTAAACAAAATACAAAAACCTAAAAACACGAAAATATATATTTATCATATAGTTTAAATATAATTTCAAGAGTTCCCACTTAGAAATGCTTAGCGTTTATAGCAGGTTTGGCATGCTGTCCCGGGAGAGAACCCTGAGCTCGGAGATACTTGAGTCCAAGGCTCCCGCCCGGTCAATAAGCATATCAGGGGATCCGAGATCAGGTAGGTCTTGAGAGCTCCCCCTTAGAAAAGGGAGGAAAAGGAGGAGATGGGGTGGAAGGGGGGATTCTTCCAAAACGAAGATAGAGCAGTAGGGAGAAAACGATCCATTTATAGCAAGCTTGGATCACTGTGATTGGACTATTACTGATTACAGATGAGCAGCCAGTCGTGCTAAATCATATCACGTGCTCCTCTTGACATTAGTTTATGAAACTTCACGTAGTATAGCCACAAATATTTTTAAATCAACAACGAATGTCGTAAATAGTTTTCATGTTTTTGCACTCTCATTTAATTCAAAGCTTCATTTTACTCTACTTTATTGAATGATTTACTGAGAAATCTGTTCGGCTCAGACCTAATGCTGTCTAGCATCCCTCACCGTAACTGCGCACATCCATAACGCTCCTCTGAACCGTGATTTACATCCCACTTGTCTGCAGTGCCAACTTTCATTTCCCTCCTCCCTGTACTTTATACCTTAATGGGCATTCATTTTCATTAGGCACCTGTTTGCGTTTGACATGAGACGATCTCTTGTTCTTAGTCAATCAGTCAGTCTGATGAGCGAGCAGGAAGACATTCATTCTTTTCTGCTCTAATTTAGTTTTCCAAACAAGATGTCCTCGCCAGCAGTCCTTCGTCAACACACTGTCGTCTGTAAGAGAAATAGTGTGTGCAGACACAGCAATAACTCTTCTCACTGAATATATCTCAGTCCTGTTGTTTTACTGTTTGTATCAACACCAAAGCGCCTCATGTATAAAAGATCTGCTTGATATTTTGTGCTGGTTTTATGGGCGGGGAGAAAAAGCCAACAACAACAGCAGCAACACAAAAACAACAACAACAACAACAATAGCAACAGCAACCGTAACAAGAACAACAACAGAAACAACAACAACAAAAACAACAACAGCAGCAGCAACAACAACCGCAGCAGCATCATCAACAGGAACAACAACAGAAAAAACTACAACAGCAACAACAAGAAAAACAACAACAACAACTAAAACAACATCAGCAGCAACAACACAACAACAATAACAGCAACAACAACAACAGCAGCAGCAGCAACAACAACATAAACAGCAGCAACAACAAAAAAACAACAGCAGCAGCAACAACACAACAACAAAACAACAACAGCAACAATAGCAACTGCAACAAGGACAACAGAAACAACAACAGGAGCAGCAACAACAACAGTAGCAGCAGCAGCAACAACAACAGCAAAAACAGCAACAATAACAACAACAGCAACAACAACAGCAGCAGCAACAACAACAAGAAAATCAACAACAGCAACAACAAGAAAAACAACAGTAACAACAAAAACAGCAACAACAACAACAGCACAACAGCAAAAACAACAACAAAAACAGCAACAACAAAAACAGCAGCAGCAACAACATCAACATAAACAGCAACAACAACAACAACAACAGCAGCAACAACATTAGCAGAAGCAACAACAACATCAGCAGCAGCAACAACAACAACAAACAATAAAAACAATGACAATGCAACAACAACAACAAACAACAATGACAATGCCAACAACAAAAACAGCAACACCAAAAACAACAAAAGCAACAACAACACCCAATACAAGAGCAGCAGCAGCAACAACAACAACAAAATTAACATCAATGTCAGCAACAAAAGCAACAGCAGCAGCAACAACTACAAAACAACAACAGCAACAACAACAACAGCAGCAGCAACAACAACAGCAACACAAAAACAACATCAGCAACAACAACACCAAAAACAACAGCAGCAGAAGCAGCAGCAGCAGCAGCAACAACAACAACAACAGCAACAACAGCAGCAGCAATGGCAGCAGCAAAAGGAACAGCAGCAGCAACAACAACACAACAACAACAGCAACAACAGCAGCAGCAGCAACACAAAAACAACAACAATAGCAACAGCAACCGCAACAAGAACAACAACAGAAACAACAACAAAAACAACAACAGCAGCAGCAACAACAACCGCAGCAACATCATCAACAGGAACAACAACAGCAAAACAACAACAGCAAAAACAAGAAACACAACAAACGACTAAAACAACATCAGCCAGCAGCAATCTACACACAACAAACAATAACAGCAACAACAAGAGTTACAACGGCAGAGACAGACACAACAAAACACGCAAAACAAACAAACAGCTAGCAGCACACCAAACAACAACACACATCAACATAACAGCAAGCAACAACAAAATACACAACAGCAGCAGCAGCAGCAACAGAACAACACATAACAAAGCACAACAGCAAAGACAACAACAGCAACAACTAGCAACAGCAACCACAAACAAAGAACAGACAGCAAAAACAAAACAACAAACACAAACAACAACATCAACAGCAGCAACAACAAGAAAAACAACAGCAAGAAAAACAACAGCAGCAACAACAAGAAAAACAACAGCAACAACAAAAACATCAGCAGCAACAACACAATAAAAACAGCAAAAACAGCAACAACAACAACAATAGCAGCAACAACATCAACATAAACAACAATAACAACAACAACTACCGCAACAAGAACAACAACAGAAACAACAACAAAAACAACAACAGCAGCAGCAAGAACAACCGCAGCTGCATCATCAACAGGAACAACAGCAGCAGCAACAACAACCGCAGCAGCATCATCAACAGGAACAACAACAGCAAAAACAACAACAGCAACAACAAGAAAAAAACAACAACAACTAAAAGAACATCAGCAACAACAACACAACAACAATAACAGCTACAACAACAGTACAATGGCAAAAACAACAATAACAGCAACAACAACAACAGCAGCAGCAACAACATCAACATAAACAGCAGCAACAACAAAAACAACAGCAGCAGCAACAACATAAACAGCAGCAACAACAAAAAACAACAGCAGCAGCAACAACAACACAACAACAATAACAACAACACAACAGCAAGTACAACAATAGCAACAGCAACAAGAACAACAGAAACAACAACAGCAGCAGCAGCAACAGCATCAACAACAACAACAGCAGCAGCAACAACAACAGCAAGGAAAACAGCAGCAGCAACAACAAGAAAAACAACAGCAACAACAAAAACAGCAGCAGCAACAACACAACAAAAACAGCAACAGCACAACAGCAAAAACAACAAAAACAGCAACAACAACAGCAGCAGCAGCAACAACAACAACAGCAGCACAACAACAGCAGCAGCAGCAGCGACAACATCAACATAAACAGCAACAACCATAACAACAACAACAACAACAGAAACAACAACAGCAGCAGCAACAACTATAGCAGCAGCAGCAGCAGCAGCAGCAACAACATCAACAGGAGCAGCAACAACAACAAGAAAAACAACAGCAACAACAAAAACAACACCAGCAGCAACAACACAACAACAATAACAGCATCAACAACAGTACAACAGCAAAAACAATATTAACAGCAACAACAACAACAACATCATCAACATAAACAGCAGCAACAACAAAAAACAACAACAGCAACAACAACAACAACAACAACAATTACAACAACAAAAACAACAACAACATAAACAGCACCAACAACAACAACAACAATATAAACAGCACCAACAACAGAAACAACAACAACAACATAAACAGCACCAACAACAAAAACAACAGCCACAACAACAACATAAACATAAACAGCACCACCACCAACAACAGCAACATTTATTCTGGAAAGTGCATGCTGATAGAAAAAGTATTTTTTTAAACTACACTGTACCCAAAAATTCCATAAAGTTTACGATAAAAAATCAGCAGCTGTGTTTGTAAGATTTTTAGCATTAAAATACGGTAGAATACAGTCCGTAACAATTCCTATTTTTGGGAGGGCAACTTAATAGATTAATGTCCACTTAATCACATAAATTTGCAAAAACGATTAGGTTAACTCAATGGATTTGTGTTAGGACTACATGAAGGAATTGTGCAGAACCCTGCATTTTTTTTTTGCAGTGATTGCATCTGTCATCTTGGAAATCTTCTGTCTGTGTTCTTTAATTTCCCTGTTGTCTGTACAATCACCAGAACGTTCCACTTCCTTTTGCGCTTTCAGGATTGCAATCTCACACTAATCTGCCTGCGGTTTTCTAAATCTAGCTCTATATCACACTCTTCTCCTCATTTACAAGCTGTCAAGACTTCTTGTAACATCTCCTGACCATCTGTAAACTCCTCTCTCTGCTGCTTTTGGGGCTCATTTGTTCCCCTCAAACAAGCTCTGCTCAGACAGTGTGTCAGAAAGCGAGAGCACTATCGCCACGGCCTGATGCGCTCTGAAAGTTTTTAGATTTTGTTGTTGTTTAGTCTGAAAATCAAAGCTGTCTGTGTAGAATAGAAGCACTTTGAGACCCGTCTGATCTCCGCAAACATGCGCCCGTCCACTTCATAGCTGACCGCGGGAGAAAGAGTACACCTCTGCATTAGCATAGCAAAGAGACGATACAAAATAATGAACGGAAACTAAATCTGCATTCATGCAGTTCGTGCATATTCAACACAATAGCAGCTTTATGATATAAAATCAACTAATTGACAGCACAATTAGGGTTATGCATGACACACTGAATCTATGCATTATTAATCAAGTCCTCTGCATATTGCAATAATTGTTTTCACATAAGGGGCAACACGGTGGCTCAGTGGTTAGCACTTTCGCCTCACAGCAAGAATATCGCTGGTTTCGGCCCCCGGGTGGGTCAGTTGGCATTTCTGTGTGGAGTTTGCATGTTCTCCCCGTGTTGGCGTGGGTTTCCTCTGGGTGCTCCGGTTCCTTCCACAGTCCAAACACATGCGCTATAGGTGAATTGGGTAAAGAAAATTGGCCATAGCACATTTGTGTAAATGTGAGAGTGTATGGGAGTTTCCCATTACTGGGTTGCAGCTGGAAGGGCATCCGCTGTGTAAAACATATGCTGGATAAGTTGGCGGTTCATCCCTGATGAATAAAGGGAAAACGAATTAATGAATGCAACAGCAATAATAACAACAACAAAAACAACACCACCAAAACAACAACATCAGCAACAGCAACAACAAACAACAGCAGCAACAACACAACAACAACAATAAAACAACAACATCAGCAACAACAAACAACAGCAACAACAACAGCAACACTAAAACAACAACAACAGAAACAGCAACAACTGCAGCAGCAACAACAATAACAATTACAAACACCAACAACATCTCAAATAACAACAGCAACAACAACAACAACACAAAAACAACAACAGCAATAACAACAACAGAAACAGCAACAACAACTGCATCAGCAACAACAACAACTGCAACAACAGCAACAATAACAATTACAAACAGCAACAACAACAAAAACTCCAATAACAACAGCAACAACAAAAACAACAACACAAAAACAACAACAGCAATAATAACAGGAACAGCAACAACAAACAACAGCAACAACACAATGACAAAAACAACAACAGCAACATCAAAAGAACAACAGAAACAGCAACAAACAACTGCAGCAGCAACAACAACAACAGCAACAATAAAAATTACAAACAGTAACAACAACAAAAACTCCAATAACAACAGCAACAACAAAAACAACAACACAAAAACAACAACACAAAAACAACAACACAAAAACAACAACACAAAAACAACAACACAAAAACAACAACACAAAAACAACAACAGCAATAATAACAGGAACAGCAACAACAAACAACAGCAACAACACAATGACAAAAACAACAACAGCAACATCAAAAGAACAACAGAAACAGCAACAAACAACTGCAGCAGCAACAACAACAACAGCAACAATAAAAATTACAAACAGTAACAACAACAAAAACTCCAATAACAACAACAGCAACAACAACAACAACAACAGCAATAACAACAACAGCAAAAACAACAACAGCAACAACAACAAAACAACAGCAACAACAACAACAAAAACAACAACAAAAACAACAACAACAGCAATAGCAACAACAACAAAAACAACAACAGCAATAACAACAACAACAACAACAACAACAACAGCAACAACAACAAGAACAACAGCAACAACACCAAAACAACATCAGCAACAACAAAACAACAACACTAAAACAACAACAACAACAACAACAAAAACAACAACAGCAATAGCAACAACAACAACAACAAATACAACAGCAATAGCAACAACAACAACAACAACAACAACAACAACAACAACAACAACAACAACAACAACAACAACAGCAATAGCAACAACAACAACAACAACAACAACAACAACAACAACAACAACAGCAACAACAACAGAAACAACAGCAACAACAACAACAACAACACCAAAACAATAATATCAGCAACAACAAAACAACAACACTAAAACAACAACAACGACAAAAACAACAACAGCAACAACAACAAAAACAACAACACACTGAATCTATGCATATTAATCAATTACTCTGCATATCGCAATAATTGCTTTTACATAAGGGGCGGCACGGTGGCTCAGTGATCACCTCACAGCAAGAAGGTCGCTGGTTTTAACCCTAGCTGGGTCAGTTGGCATTTCTGTGTGGAGTTTGCATGTTCTCCCTGTGTTGGCTTGGGTTTCCTCCGGGTGCTTCAGTTTCCCCCATAGTCCAAACACATGCGCTATAGGGGAATTGGGTAAAGAAATTTGGCCATAGTGTGTTTGGGCAATTGCGAGAGTATATGGGAGTTCCCAGTACTGGGTTGCAGCTGGAAGGGCATCCGCTGTGTAAAACATATGCTGGATAAGTTTGTGGTTCATTCCGCTGTGGTGACCCCTGTTGAATAAAGGGACTAAGCCAAAGGAAAATGAATGAATGAATGTATGTTTTCAATTATAAGATTATTTCATGTGAGAATTTGAAGGAAATTGTATTGAGGACACATATACAGTAGTTTAGATATATGTGAACACTTAAAGATGTACACAGGAGACTCCGGGATGACCCACCGCGGGTCTGGAGTAGCTGATTGCCTATTGATGAGCTATATTTACAGGGTTTACAAGAGCTGAAGAGAGCTTTTCTTTGAGAACAAAAAAGATAGGAAAAGAGAATGAGTGTAGCATCTATTTAAAGGAGGATTGTCCTTGACCTGTTTCGGTTTCTGACACGATAAATCAAATTTGCCTTGATTTTGTGACATACTGAACAGAACAAAGGGTTTTTAATTCATTAAATCCTCCTTAGAAGTTTAAATGCTTAAAAAGGGACCTATTATGCAAGAATCACTTTTAGAAGTGGTTTTAACACAGTTATGTGGCAGCAGTGTGTGAACATAAACAGCCTCTAATTGTAAAATTAATAAATTATATATTTTTAGAACGACATTTGATAAAATGATATGATTGACATACTCCCTTTGTACAATGTCATCAGAGGGGGAAAGCCCCGCCCACTAGCGGTGATCTCTCCCTCATTAGCATAAACAGCCCTAACGCCCCATTCACAAGGGGCGTCAGCTTCAACGCTTCCCATTCACTTTGAATAGGTGACGTCAGGCGTTGCCGAACTGCATTGTGGATCCGTCGGCGCCGACGGAAGCGTCAGCCAATCAGATCGCTGTATGCAAATACACCAGATCAGACAGTGGCCTATTGCTGACTAATTTCATTGGCTGACGCTGCTATGATGATCGCGTCAGCCCCAACTTCAGACACGCCCTCTGTCAAGCGTTGACGCTGAAGCCCCGTGTGAATGGGGCGTGAGTGAGAAGCAGCCATCCGCCATTTTTTAAAAGTTTTTCACAGAGATAACATTAGTCCTGTTTTGAATCTGCCACTATGCTGACACATAGGCGTTTGTAGCTTTAATCAAGAATTAAAAATGACTTGTTTGCCAACAACGTAACATGTGATGTCACAGGGGTACAGAAATTAGCATATACGCCGCCTCCAAAAGCATAGGCTTCACCCACTTGCATTCAGTCACTCTGTGTCTGACAGTACATCACTGTTCACGCTTCGTTCTTCATTTCTGGGGACAGCGAAATACGTAATCGGAGGTACGTCTGTTTATGCAAATCCACCAGACGCTGCTGTGTACGCTTTTTGATGATCTCAAATTTCTCTCGCACCTCCTCTTGCATAAATACACCACAGGGCACAATATACATTTCAGCTGACCAGGGCAGCTTGCTGTTGACTAACTGACCGACTGACTGACTGACCCACCCACCAACCCCTGTCCCTAAACCCAACCGATGGCATTTTCAAAAAGCAATCTAGAAAAAGAAAAGCTGTCGCATGATTTCACCACGTTTTCAGCATGCTTTTTTAGCTGGTTTCTGGAACTCTTCTTCGCCAAACTCAAACCCCGTCATCGTGGTCAACTCAGCTCCTTGTCCCAAGTCCATTGGAATACGCGGCGAGATACTGGTATCTGGAACAGAGGCCGTCGGCAGCATCATATCAACCCGTAGCGTTCATTTTAAAAACGAAATGCAGCCAGACGTACCTCTGGAACGCTCTCCAGAAATATAGACAGGGGTACATATCCAAAATGAGCCTGTGTTTATTCCCTTTGAATGGTGATGTCATGCATGTGACGTCAATATATAACTCTGGTGTCAGCCAACTAGATTCCTTCTGCAAATACCCTAGCACAGATCACTTTCACAACAGTGAACAATAGAGGGTATGTATGTGAATTTCCCATGTGAACATGCCTTTTCAAATTTATTCACTTTGAAAACATTTTTTTTTTTGCCTAAAAATTATGTCTTAAAATGGAGGAACATCAAAATGGTGGAATTTGACTAACTTATGGAGATGTTTTCATAAAATGGTTTGGAATGATTATTAATGTTTTAGATATGGAAGTGAATAGTTTAGTCAAAGTTGTACATGTAATGAGCAACACAGGCTCATTCTGAAAACGTAGCCCTATATACATTTCTGGGTATTGCGATTTATGTAGCCAGACGTACATATGGCTGCATTTCATCTTTAAAATGAAAGTTATGAGGTATGACGTCGTTCCTTTTCGTGCTTATCAACTGACCCAATGCTATCTCACGGCCAATTCGTAACTTTTTGATTAGTGGCTAATTCGTATGAATTCGTACGATCTAATTCGTACAAATTAGTACGATTTGCCCATCACCCAATGACGGTTGGGGTTAGGGGTGGGGTTAGGTGCCACGCCTCCTTTTTAAAATCGTACATTTTTGTACGACTGAACTCGTACGAATTCGTACGAATTAGCCACTAAACTGACAAAACGTAAAATACTTACGTTTCCTCGTGAGATCAGGCTGGCTGACCAGCTTACCTCCGTGAGAACGACTTTCTGCAGTTACCAGTTTGTCCAGTGGCTTGCAGCGTAAGAAAGCAGGTAAGACAAAAACAAAAGCCAAAAGATAAAATAAACAAGTAAATAACGATGTGAGAACGTGAGTAAATAATGGGGTGAGAATGTGGTAAAATCTGAAAATGTGGTAAAAATCAGGGGGCTTTTTTTTCTAGATTGCTTTTCAAAACACTATCAGTTAAGTTTCGGAAAGGGGGCAGGTGGAAGGATCAGTCAGTTGGTCAGCCAGTTAGTTGACAGTGGCCTCTGGTGGATTTACGTGAGACCAACAGGCGCGCATGGCACTCGCGAGAGAAATCTGAGATCTCAAAATGTGTACACAGCGGCCTCTGGTGGATTTGTGAAAACAAAAACTGCAAAAAAAAAAAAAACCTACCTCCTAGGATGTATTTGGCGCTGTCCACAGAACATCTTGGATGTCACCATTTTGTGGTCACATGACCTGCTGAATACGACTTTCTTTCTCTTGTTAATCTTTCTAATTATCAGGAAGTTAGTTTGTATAAAGTCTAAATACATCATGGCATCAAAGGGAAACCTCTGCAAGAGGAAACCAAATCCAATGTCTTTGTAATGAAATGAAAGTAAATTATGTTAATGATGATAAAATGTTAATTTTTTTTAACCAATCAACCTTTTAACTAAATGAGGTGATGCATCTCGTTGCTAAATGTGTTGCTTTCAGAGTAATTGTGTGTGTGTTTGATTAATCTGAATTGATTTACAGGTCTAAAGGCTTCCTGAGAACTAAACCATATAGAAAAAGCACCTCAGAGAGAATATATCCCATTTTCCTTCTCAAATGTTCATAATATGCAGCTTCAGACGTACAGTTCTGCTGAAGATGATTTGCGATTCATCTGTAAGTTGATTCATCACAGGTGATTGAGCGGATTAGCGCAGTGACATGAGTTATTCTGCTCTCCGTGTGAAAGCTCTTGATGACTGTGTCTGCCACAGGGACGTGTCCTTAATGAGCAAATGTTTCTCAGGATATATTTACTCTCTCTCTCTCTTCCTCTATGAAATCCTCCATCGCTCAGTGTCACTTTGATTTCGCCGGTTTCCTGCGTCATACCAGCTAAGCGTATTAAAACTGAACTCCTGTAAGAGGATAAGGTTTATCATCCCATAGAGACAATCAGTCAACTAAAGAAAAGATGACTCTTTATGTTTTCTTTGGAGTAAATTACTCTATGTCAGTTTTACCATGTATGTGCTCAAATAATGTAATACATTTCAATTCAATCACAATAAATATCCTTAAGTTTAAGATTGATCATATTTCCTATAAAGACTTTATAAAAACTCAGCTAATAATTTTACGTCATAAAAACGTTCCTACAATGTTTCCATTAAGTTATAAAAATGTTTTGTTTGAATGTTCTAATAACTTCCAGTTATTGTTTGGTTATAAGAACATTATTAAAAACGCATTTAGAACATTTAATTCTCTTATTATATTAATGTTTTAATAACGTTATTTAAAACATTATTAAATTGTTCCAACAAAAACACAATGATAACGCTCTTATCCTAACGCTTTTAGAACGTTCCATTCATAAATTAATGGTAATGTTTTTAATGCTAACATTATTAAAACATTCCCCAAACAACATAATCATAACGTTTTAGTTTTTTTGCTAATGTTTTCATTCATTCCTTTTCAGGAGTGTTCAGGAGGTCAGAGGAGTGAAGTTTACCTGTACAGCACTTAGCTGGCCTCTCCTACACAAATCGATTAAATTAACTTAATGGTTTTTACAAAAAACCTCAAGAATTGTGTTGATTCAACTCATTTTACATAAGTAGTTTGAACAAGCAGCAGCTTTTATTAACAAAGAGTTGTAAATACTATATTGTATACAGTGAAACAAACGTTACTATTTTACAATCACACTATATTTCAATGTACATGCTTTTGAAAATCATTAATTAAGACTTTTAGATCAATAAAATAATAATTAGCTGCTTATTAATAGTAAGATAATAGTTGAGTTTAGATATTGGTTAAGGATGTAAACTAAGATTATACTTAATAAATGCTTATAAACAGTTAATATCTTAATAATAATCCAGTAGTAAATGGTGTGAATTGTTACTTAAACTAAAGTGTTACCATATTTATTATTAATTATTATAGTTTTTAGTCATTTTGCTTTATTTATAAGTTTTTATACGCATTTATGGAGATCTCACTGTGAAAAATCAAAGAAATGTGGGTCACACTTTATTTTGATGGTCCGTTAGTTGAATTTAAGATACATTGCAACTAATTCTCAGTAGATTATAAGTAGGTTATAAGGTTGGGGTTAGGGTTAGGGTTAGTGTAAGTTGACGTGTACTTGCAAAGTTTCTTATAGTCAGTTAAATGTCTGTTGAAGGATTGTTAAATGTCAGTATCAACAGATATTAAGCTGAGAGTCTACTAATACTCAAATGGACCTTTAAAATAAAGTGTTACCGAAATGTGTTTTCCTGCTTATAAATCATTCATAAATCTATAAATCGCATTAAATGAAATGTGACAATCTGTAGTAGGCACATAAAGCATGACGAAATTTAGCCATATCCTTCTGCCAACCTGCAAAACAAGTGTTTCACCAATTTATATTTCACTCGTCCTACTGTACAACATAAGTCTAAGGCATGAGTTAATCTAATTTAATGTGGCTTGCGAAATGAAAGCAATTCAGATTGTGTTTTCTCGGGCAGATATGATCTAATAGTGTGTAATGTGATGACGCACCGTCTCTTCATCTGCCAGAATACTAAAATCATATTCACACTTGCATATGGACACACAAAAGTCATTGCATCAATGCAGTAGGCCTAGATAATGCTAATATGGCAATGAGCCTTATATAGTAAAACAGCTGAGCAGATGCAGCGCTGTAAGTCATTATTACAGTAAACTCAGAATCAATGTTAGGATCATTATTCAATAGCATTTAATGAGCTCTGTCTCCATTCCAGGACAGGAATCGATATATGTGATTACTTTTACAATTTCCCATGATAAAGGCACCTACTCGCCTATTTAATGTGCTTTTAAACAGTATTTTATAGTTATATTGCTGTATTCTGCTTACATTTATTTCTTTTTTTACACTGTGATGCAGAAAAAAAAAGTAATATTTTCAGTCATTACAACTACAACAGCGATAGTTTGTAAGACATTTTGATGGATGTAAACAGACTTCTGTGCATTTGTTTGGATGTGTCATGATTATTTACAGTAAGAAAATAGAGTCACGCTTTTAAGTTACACTTTACTCTATTAAAAAATCATTAACTATGCCTTTTGCCTAAATGAACTCCTAGTTTACTGCTTGTTAATATACATATTAAAGTAGTAGATGGGGTTAGGTGTTTGGATTAGAGAAGTATAATAATATCATGCAGAATATGTGCTTTATGGCCCAGTGTCACAAACAGCGCTTCGATTAAGCCAGGACTAGGCCTTCGATAAATTAGGCTATTTAAGCCACATTTAGAAAAATATAGAAAGCCATAGATAAATATATTACTGGTGTGCACCTGGAGACAAAAAAATTACACTGACGTATTTTAAGACATCTCACTGCAATTTATTTTGAGTTGAGACAGCTCAAACATGCAATTTAATCTTGACTAGCCTTAAACCTTGTTTGTGAAACCGGGGGTATAAGTACTAAAAAACAGCCAATATTTTAATAAGCCTGATAGCCCCACCCTAAAGATGTTCCATGTGACCAGAAGTAAAGAAAAGTCATTTTGAGGAGGTGGTGGGTGGTTATGATATGTGATTAAAAATTCTGAGTGCAAATTTATTTTAATAAAAAAATCAAGTCAACAGATACATAAAAATTAAGAGAGATTAATGTCGTAATATTTTGAGAATGAAGTTGAAATTTTGGGAATAAAGTCGAAATGTTTGGAGAATGAAGTTGAAATGTTTGGAGACTAAAGTCAAAATGTTATGACAATAAAGTTGGAATTATACAAGATTAAAGTCAGAATATTTCAAGAATAAAGTCAAAATGTTAGGAAAATAAAGTTGAAATTTTACGAGAATAAAGTCAATAAGTTAAGAGAATAAAGTCGAAATGTTAGGAGAATAAAGTCATAATATTTCAAAAATAAAGTTGAAATGTTAAGAGAATATAGTCAAAATATTATGAGAATAAAGTCAAAATGTTATGAGAATAAAGTTTAAATGTTACGAGAATAAAGTCGAAATGTTACAAGAATAAAGTCGAAATGTCATGAGAATAAAGTCGAAATGTTACAAGAATAAAGTCGAAATGTTACGAGAATAAAGTCGAAATGTCACGAGAATAAAGTCGAAATGTTACGAGAATAAAGTAGAAATGTTACGAGAATAAAGTCAAAATGTCATGAGAATAAAGTCGAAATGTTACAAGAATAAAGTCAAAATGTCACGAGAATAAAGTCGAAATGTTACGAGAATAAAGTCAAAATGTCACGAGAATAAAGTCGAAATGTTACGAGAATAAAGTACAAATGTTACGAGAATAAAGTCAAAATGTTTTGAGAATAAAGTCAAAATGTTTTAAGAATAAAGTCGAAATGTCACGAGAATAAAGTACAAATGTCACGAGAATAAAGTCGACATGTTACGAGAATAAAGTCAAAATGTTTTGAGAATAAAGTCGAAATGTCACGAGAATAAAGTCGAAATGTTTTGAGAATAAAGTCGAAATGTTACAAGAATAAAGTCGAAATGTTACAAGAATAAATTCGAAATGTTACAAGAATAAAGTCGAAATGTCACGAGAATAAAGTCGAAATGTTACGACAATAAAGTCAAAATGTCATGAGAATAAAGTCGAAATGTTACAAGAATAAAGTCGAAATGTCACGAGAATAAAGTCGAAATGTTTTGAGAATAAAGTCGAAATGTTACAAGAATAAAGTCGAAATGTCATGAGATTAAAGTCAAAATAAAGTCAAAATGTTACAAGAATAAAGTCAAAATGTTACAAGAATAAAGTCAAAATGTTACAAGAATAAAGTCGAAATGTCACGAGATTAAAGTCAAAATGTTACGAGAATAAAGTCGCAGTGTTACGAGAATCAAGTCGAAATGTTACGAGAATAAAGTCGAAATGTTACAAGAATAAAGTCGAAATGTCACGAGAATAAAGTCGAAATGTCACGAGAATAAAGTCGAAATGTTACAAGAATCAAGTCGAAATGTTACAAGAATAAAGTCGAAATGTTACGAGATTAAACTCGAAATAAAGTCGAAATGTTACAAGAATAAAGTCAAAATGTTACAAGAATAAAGTCGAAATGTCACGAGATTAAAGTCGAAATGTCACGAGAATAAAGTCGAAGTTTTACGAGATTAAAGTCGAAATGTTACGAGAATAAAGTCGAAATGTTACAAGAATAAAGTCGAAGTGTTACCAGATTAAAGTCGAAATGTTACGAGAATAAAGTCGAAGTGTTACGAGAATCAAGTCGAAACATTACAAGAATAAAGTCGAAATGTTACGAGATTAAACTCGAAATAAAGTCGAAATGTTACAAGAATAAAGTCAAAATGTTACAAGAATAAAGTCGAAATGTCACGAGATTAAAGTCGAAATGTTACGAGAATAAAGTAGAAATGTTACAAGAATAAAGTCGAAATGTTACGAGAATAAAGTAGAAATGTTAGGATATGTTACGAAGTCGGAGTTATATGAGATTAAAATTGTAATAGTATGATTCTGATAGTCGAGTATTTGCAATTATTTGCCTTTGCAATAAGCATAAACATATGCAGCTTTCTCCTATGGTATAGAAATAACCAAGTCAGTATGTCATAAAATTGAGAATAATGTGTACATGAATCTGCACCACAAACAAAAAGCAATGTGGCATTACAGCAATAGTATCTGACTGCAGACATGCATATGCAAGCTGAGACAGACATGCAGTCTCAAATGCAGTGCACTCAATGGAGCTAGTGACATCACTGTGTGGGGTATGGTTAGGGGCGGGGTTATGTGTGTGCATTAAAAACATTGCATGCAGCTCAGAATCCTGTTTCCTCAACAAAGATGAAGATGCATGCATATATATACAGTAGTACATCACCATAATCAATTACAGATGCAAAATGGAAAACCCTGTTTTCTGCTTTGTGAAACTTTGAAGTGTTTTAATATTAGCGAGTCATTTTTTTTCAGTTGAAGCACTTCTGCATTTGCTCCTCTTCATCTGAAGAACCTGTTGAACTGACAAGACCAGCTAAAAGTACCAGACTGTAAACAACCTCCTTCAGACTATAGTAGGTGGATAATACTTAAATAAGAAGGGGCAAATATGATAATTGGTTCTCAAATTAAGAACCAAAGAGTTGGTTTAATTTCAGTTTCAAGAGTGCTGCATCATATTTGATCAATTTTAAATACACATTATGAAACCTCCACTGATTTTTAGTAAACATAAGCAGTATTTTGGCTTTGTGTGTAATGTTTCAATGAACATTTACTGGACTGAAGGAATTTATTGGATTACTTGATTATCTACAATTTATTAGTAATATTTAAATATCAAATATGATCAACTCAGGCTCATTGCGGATACGTACCCAGGTCTACATTACAGGCCAGCTTGCTGTCGACTGACTGCAGTGTTTTCAAAAGCAATCTAAAAAAGAAAAGCTGTCATAGCCATGTCATTTCACCAAGTTTTCAGCATGTTGTTTGTTTATTTTTATTATTTTTTGCTTTTGTTTTACCTGGTTTCTGGAACTAATCTTCGAACCCCGCTGTCGTGGTCAACTCCGTTCTGTGTCCCAAGTTCATTGGCATACATGGTGAGCTACTGGTCAAACTGGTAACACTGGAAAGTCATTCATATGGAACAGAAGCCATCGGCGGTGTCATACCGCCGCATAACGTTCATTTTCAAAAGGGAATGCAACCAGATGTCCCTCTGGCTATATAACTCGTGCTCTCCAGAAATGTAGACACAATGAGCCTGTGTTGAATACAACCCAGGCTCATTCTGAAAACGTACCTCTATATACATTTCCGGAGATTGCGAAATACGTCCCAGGGGGTACAGTTTTTGTTTACACGAATGCACGAGAGGACGCTGTGTATGCTTTTTGAGATCTCAAATTTCTCTCGCGCCTGCTGTTCTTGCGTAAATCCACCAGAGGCCACTGTTGACTGACTGACTGACTGATCGACTGACCCACCCTCCTCCTTCCCTAAACCCAACCAATTTTATTAATTGACCCACCCACCCACTTCCCTAAACTCAACAGTATGATTAAAAATGATATAGAATAAAAACTGATGTTTATATGCAATTATATTTGAGTAAGTAATCTATTGTATTGTTGTGATCAGAATCAGAATTTTGTCTTACCTCAAATGCAAACCCCCTCTTTCATATATCCCTCATTTAGCCATAAAGCCACTTATATTTTAGATTTGATCTATTTTTAAAACAAACTTAAAGAATATACCACACAAACATAAAGTAAAAGTCATTTTAACACAAGAAGTTTTTTTTTCAACCCAGGCTCATTTTGGATACGTACCCCTACATATATTTCCGGAGAGCGCCAAATACACCCTAGGAGGTATGTTTTTTTTGCAGTTTTTCTTTTCACAAATCCACCAGTGGCAGCAGTGTATTCTTTTTGAAGTGCCATTCGCACCTGCTCTTCTTGCTTAAATCTACCAGAGGCCACTGTTGACTGACTGACTGACTGATTGACTGATCGACTGACCCACACTCCTCCTTCCCTAAACCCAACCGATAATGTTTTAAAAAGCACCGATTGACCAGCGCCCACTTCCCTAAACGCAACTGACAGTGTTCTCAAAAGCAATCCAGAAAAAGAAAAGCCCTCACAGCAACCGGTTTTTTACCCCATTTTCAGATTTTACTGCATTCACACCTTGTTTATTTTATTTTTTGGCTATTGTTTTACCTGCTTTCTGGAACCATTCTTCACCGGACTTTAACTCCGTCATCACAGTCACCTCCTCTCTGCGTCTCAAATCCTCCACCATACGCAACAAGCCACTTGACAAACCAACACAGTCTCACGGCAATTCGTAACGTTTTGATGTAGTGGATAATTCGTATGAATTCGTACGATCTAATTCGCACAATTTAGTATGATTTGCTCATCACCCAATGACGGTTGGGTTTAGGGGTGGGGTTAGGTGCCACACCTCCTTTTTAAAATCGTACATTTTCGTACGACTCAACTCATATGAATTTGTACGAATTAACCACTAAACTCACAAAACGTAAAATACTTACGTTTTCTCATGAGATCAGGCTGGCCAAACTGGTAACAGTGAGAAAGCCGGCCACACGGAGGTCAGCAGTCAGCTGCTAGCGCGAAAAGGAATGTAGCATTTGTTTTAAAGACAAAATGCAGCCATACGTTCCTCTGGCTACATAATTTGCATTCTCCAGAAATGTATATAGGGCTACGTTTTCAGAATAAGCCTGTGTTGGGTTTTTTTCCCATTAAAATACAGTAAAATACGTTACATTTTTTTGGAATATTGTAAAAAAAGAAGCATTTAGTTGACCTTACTTAAAAAAATCGAGTAAACCTGTTGCCTTAAAATTATTAAGTAAATGAACTTAAAGTTGGGCGACGCAGTGGTGCAGCAGATAGTGTTGTCGCCTCACAGCAAGAAGGTCGCTGGTTCGAGCCTCGGCTGGGTCAGTTGGCGTTTCAGTGTGGAGTTTGCACACAGTTCCTCCGGGTGCTCCGGTTTCCCCCACAGTCCAAAGACATGCGGTACAGGTGAATTGGGTAGGCTAAATTGTCCGTAGTGTATGAGTGTGTGTGAATGTTTCCCAGAGATGGGTTGCGGCTGGAAGGGGATCAGCTGCATAAAAACGTGCTGGATAAGTTGGCGGTTCATTCCGCTGTGGCGACCCCGAATTAATAAAGGGACTAAGCCGAAAAGTGAATGAATGAATGAACTTAAAGTTGGTTCTTGATTAGTGCAGGCCTTAACTCATCATTAGTTCATAATAAAGTAATGATTAGTTTACATATTAGTACATAATTCTTCATGTGCTGTTATTGTAAAGTGCTGCAGAGTCATTCTTCTCTGCAGATGACCAGAAAATAAAAGCAGATTTATGCGAAAGGGCAGGAGAAGTGTTAGCCCGTTTATCCAGCGGGACAGATTGATTCATTCAGTTGTACAAAGTCCTTCTGCCAGGGTCAAATGTGTGTGTTTTTTTTTGCCCTGTGGCATCAGTCAGTGAAATATCCTTGTGCAAAGCTGAGGAAAGCAGTGCTGTTTCTGCCAACAGACGATTGAGGATCAGTGCAAATGACACAAATGTTGAAGATATGGGTGATCTATGAACTGAAGAATTGTATGCAGTGTTATCGCCAGCATGCCTTCAGCAGTTAATCTCAGATTGCTTCAGAGAAATGTCCCTGTAGTTAAATTATGGTCACTTTAGGGAAGAAAGAAATTGCATAGTTCAGGACTCAGCCTTGAGGGTGAAATTAATCAGTCTCTAGTAATATATCTGTGGATTTCCTCATTACAATAAACAATAAACTTGTTTTTTTGTTGCCCTTCATTAAGTTTAAAAGCGATTAGTTACTTTACTTTTAAAAAGTGAGTAAGCCTGTTGTCTTAAAGGCGATAAGTTGAATTAAAAAATAAATAAATAAATAAAACAGCAAACCCGTTGTGGCGGTTCATTCCGCTGTGGCGACCCCAGATTAATAAGGGGGCTAAGCCGAAAAGAATATGTATGATTAAGTAAACCCATTGTAACTTGGAATTGTTAAGTTGACTTAACTTTAATATTTTAAATGTATTTATTTATATTTAATTACGCACATACACGGTAAAACATTCTGGGTTCCACACAATTACTTCATGTTGTCATAACACAAACCAATTAAATTAACTCGTTTTTTACAAATTTAAGTAGATTGAACATAAAACAATTAAGTTGTCCAAAAAACACAAAATAATAGTGTTGTTTCAACTCATTTTAAATAAGTAGTTTGAACAACCAGCAAAAGTCATTTATTCAGAGCAGGAGTTCATGAGTTGTTAGAACGAGTTATTATTATTAGTAAACTAGTATTAGTAAAAAGTCATGACTTAATGATACATTAACTACATTTTTAATTGAACTATATACATACATTGAGTATGATTTTTCACGAATCTTTCCACCACTGCTCTATAAGCACTTACCCAAAATTGATGTGGACATGATACATTAGATACATTACATAGAGTTTATTTAGTCATTTCTGAGCAATTTACTCTTCATTCATTATATGAGAGACTGGTTGAGATATTTCGAGAATAAAGTCGAAATGTTATGAGAATAAAGTTGGAGTTATACAAGATTAAAGGTATTCTATTTTGAGAATAAAGTCGAAAATTTTAGAATAAAGTCGAAATGCAACAAGATTAAAGTTGCAATATTTTGAGAATGAAGTCGCAATGTTACAGGAATAAAGTCAGAATTTTATGTGAACAAAGTCAAAATGTTATGAGAATAAATTCGGAGTTATGCAAGATTAATGTCATAATGTTTTAAGAATGAAGTTGAAATGTTATGAAAATAGAGTTGAAATATTACAAGAATAAAGTTATAATGTTATAAAAATAAAGTCTAAATGTTACGAGAATAAAGTTGAAAAAGTGCGTTAATAAAGTCAGAATTATACGAGATTAAAATCACTATATTTTGAGAATAAAGTCGAAATTTCAAGAGTAAAGCTGTACTATTTCAAGAATAAGTTTGAAATGTTACGAGAATAAAGTCGAATTTATTCGAGATTAAATTTGTAATATTTTTTTACAATGTAGAAATTTTAAGAATAAAGTTGAAATGTTTCAAGATTAAAGTCAAAATATTACGAGAAAAAAAGTTGAAATGTTTCGAGAATAAAGTTGAAATGTTACAAGAATAGAGTCAAATTTATACAAGATTAAAGTTGTAATATTTTTTAAATAAAGTAGAAATATTAAGAATAAACTCAAAATGTTATGAGAATAAAGTTTAAATGTTTTGAGAATAAAGTCGAAATGTTATGAGAATAAAGTCGAAATTTTACAAGAATAAAGTTGAAATGTTTCGAGAATAAAGTCAAAATGTTACAAGAATAAAGTCGAAATGTTTTGAGAATAAAGTTGAAATGTTTCGGAAATAAAGTCAAAATTTTTCAAGAATAAAGTCGAAATGATTTGAGAATAAAGTTGAAATGTTTTGAGAACAAAGTTGAAATGTTTTGAGAATAAAGTTGAAATGTTTTGAGAATAAAGTTGAAACGTTTCGAGAATAAAGTTGAAATGTTTTGAGAATAAAGTTGAAATGTTTTGATAATAAAGTCGAAATGTTTTGAGAATAAAGTTGAAATGTTATGAGAAAAAAAGTCGAAATGTTTTGAGAATAAAGTTGAAATGTTTTGAGAATAAAGTTGAAATGTTTTGAAAATAAAGTTGAAATGTTTTGAGAATAAAGTTGAAATGTTATGAGAAAAAAAGTCTAAATGTTTTGAGAATAAAGTTGAAATGTTTTGAGAATAAAGTTGAAATGTTTTGAGAATAAAGTTGAAATGTTTTGAGAATAAAGTTGAAATGTTTTGAGAATAAAGTTGAAATGTTTTGAGAATAAAGTTGAAACGTTTTGAGAATAAAGTTGAAATGTTATGAGAAAAAAAGTCTAAATGTTTTGAGAATAAAGTTGAAATGTTTTGAGAATAAAGTCTAAATGTTTTGAGAATAAAGTTGAAATGTTTTGAAAATAAAGTTGAAATGTTTTGAAAATAAAGTTGAAATGTTTTGAGAACACAGCAAAAAGACGAGTGTTGAATTAACTCTCACAGAGTTGATTTCAACACTTTTTGAGTTTATATAGCTCCACACTTTCTGGAGTTAAATTAACATTTTACAAATACATAAAAATATAACACTAAAGGTAGAGTTGGTTTTTTGACTCCCAAAAAGTGTTAAAACAACTCTAAAAGGGATATAGAAAAACAACACTGTTCAGAGTTGCAAGATTTAGGTTGATAGAATTATTTTCACCATTGAAAACCATTAAATGAACTCCAGCACACAAAATAATTTCTCTTAAATTTCTTTATTTTTACTTGCAGTGCAATTTGAAGCTGATTTAAAACATTTAAAAAACATGTACAACACACAAACTTTCATCTGAGACATTGTATGAATCAATCAAATGGCTTAAAAAAATAATCTGAATATTTTTTATGATACACTTCCCCACTTCGAAGCCCTTTAAATGTATAAATGCATGATCAAATTGTTGCACATTCTTCAAGTGACATTTCAAGTTAATTTCAAGTAGATGCCTACAGCCTTGCTGAAATCAAATCAATTTAAACTTAGATCCTGGAAAGTAGCTATGTTCGACTTTTGACTACTGGAATGTGGTTTCTGACTAATAAAACAGGTCAGCATTTTATTAACACCTTAATGCTCAGAAATTAAGATAAGGTCACTTTCTGATTAAGTAATCTGGCTCTCTAATCCCTCCGTTGTACAGAGTTGTCTGCAGGAATGTGTAAAATTCACAAGTGCACTATCATAAGTCAAATTAAACACAAAATGTGCTTTGAAAAGTTCATCAAATTCTCCAAGGGAGCGGTTTGCCTGGCATGGGATGAGGTGTTTATCCAGGACGATATAGAAGTTGTCAATCTTGTTTTCTGATGTCCAATCGCAAGGAGGTATGGATGCTGACATTGATTGTTGCTCAGATGCTCAGCCAAACTGCAGCATGACTAAGGATAAGAAGAACAATGAACATTAGACAACATATAATGTGTTGCTACAGAGTAAACATTATAAGTGATGGTCATACAAGTGCTCATTGGGCTGTGACTTATTGAAACGCCTGTAAAGACTTAAAGATTTCATTCATGTTTGAGCAAACCACAACACATTATTATAATAGTGCTTACCTTATGAAAGATTACAAGTCTTTCAACAGCATCACTTGCACTAATTTTTGGAGACTTTAGTCCTCCAGGTGGTGGTGGATGGAGATGTATCAACAACAGAAGGGATGACATTTCCGGATCATAGACTGAAGGCAAAGATTCACATGAATTATTTAACTAAAACCAATGTAATAAAGAACTAAAAAAAGTTTTACTTTAGTTCATGTTTAGCCTAAGATTTGTTAGTGTAAATTTGTTTAAATTGAACAAATTCATCCTGAAAAATATGTAGATTGTAATGTTTCACCATTTTGTCATGGTTTAGTCATCAGAACAATATACAGAGTAACTGTAACTGCAAATATAGCAAATGCTCAAAGCATTTAGGTACATCAACCATAATGAATCAAACACAACTTACTTTTTGGCTAATCAAGATCACTTCCTTGTGAACTTGTTGCTGAGATCAGTAACTGGCTCAACGCTGATGTTGAAGTAAGGTGCTTGGCATCTTTTATGACATTTGGCCTGAATAATATGTCCCACATTTGAAGCAGCCTGGACGACGTATCTTCTTCAAAAAGAAGAGCAAAATCCTGATCCACCTTTAAATAAAGAAGATATTAATCTGTGAAAAACACTTCTGAATCGAATGCCATTGAAAATGTAATATTCAAAACTTACCAGAAATCTTTAACAAGATTCTGACGATGTTGAAACGCCTCTCTCATCTCGAAAATTATGGACCTATCAGTAGTATGGTTAAGCAAAGGCATGGCCTCTTTGCAAGCATCTCCATCAAGCTGCCCTTCAAAATCAGTAGCCCTTTGGCATTTTGGGCCTCCATGTGAAACCTCAGGAGGGTCATCTAATGACACAGATCCTCGATGATTCTTCCTGTGAACTGTTTTCAAACGCAAGACGATGTATCCAGTGTTGCTTGCAGCGTCATAGAAGTGCTCCTGAAATAAGACATTTTTTTAGTCCTTTGCCATGTTCAGGGCAAAATCATAAAGAATCAAATTTAAATGTCACAAAAACAGCATGTCATAACGTTGCAAGTATGACATTAAAGTGAATTGCAAAAAATAACATACATAGCCCTTCTTTGAATAAGGATCTCTGAGGGAAGGGAACTGCTTTGCTATGCCAAGAGCATACTGTTCTCTGATAGCTTTAGTAGGGAGTTTCCTAAGAGAAGATATTGAATTAGTAATCATACTTAATGCAATAGCCATACAGTTAAGAAAAAGAAATTAACTTGCAAAAATTACCCATGTTTTTCGATTATATGAGCCACCAGTATGTTATTCATTTGTCTTCGTGTTGCATCGGTCAGGGTTTCTGTTTCTTGATACTCCTGTAGTACTGCATCACCACCAGATCTGAATTTTTCTGAATTAGATCTTCAACCAACTAATAAAAAAATAAATGAAACAAATTTAACAAATAAACACAATTTAAATAAATACAATTCTGTCATAAATTACTGACACCTTTAGAAGGCAAATTAACTTTTTAAAATGAAATCTTCGAGTATGTCAGTATATCCATTTACAACATAAGCAACCACTTTCAAATATTTAGAAAACCACTTTTACATTGGTGTTACAGAAAGCGGTCAGATTTTATTACAAATATCCCCATTTGTATAAGTTTTACTAAAGTCTTAGTCCTTCTGAATTTGGAATAACACCCAAGTTAGTAGCTAAATAATGATTCTTTGCTTTGTTCTAACCTGTTTAGCAGATAGTGCAGCTGTCTCTTCAGTTCTTTGTCTCTTGTTAGGGACCTCATCTAAAATTACAGTTGATGTACTTGAGCTGCTGGTTGAGTCAGAAATCTCAGAGGAAACGGAGTCTGAAAATTCTAAAGAAACAGAAAACATTAACACTTAAACATTTTCAGAAACATGAAATTGCTCAATTTATTCTAAGTGCTTAATAAAAAACTTAAACTCACCTCCATTTGCAAAAACTGTCAGCAGCACATTGCCTTGACCAATGAGGTCACTAAATATTTTTTCATCAACTTCAGTCCCTGTTGCATCCTTGTATGTACATTTTGCACCGGGTGGCAAGCAAAATCTCTGAACGACTGAAAAAGATGAAAAGATTTATGTTTTTAATTCAACATTTTTATGCAAGCATACTTTAATTTTAGGTGAATTTATTTCAATTTATCTCATCTATAAAGAATACAACAGGCATGTAAAAAAAGTCAGAAAGATAAATTAGAACATATATATTACTATATTAATTACCATACTTTAAAATAGTTTGATGAAGTGAAATGAAACAAACCTTTTAGATGAAATTCCATGAAATCAAACCGCTCATCAACACAATCCAGCTTCACATACTTCTGTTGTTTGCTGTGCTTGACCTGGACCAGCATCCTTAAATGCTAAGGCATTTGACTCAAAGGAAGAACACTGTAAAAATTCCAGGATAGTATTTTAGCATTAAAAATCACAATAATCGTCACACAGACAATGAGTGCACCTCAGTCAGATCGCGATCAGGCACTGATCAGGGAGCAACAACAAAGAAAAGACGTTTTTCGAAAAAACGAAACTTAACGTCGCCCTTAATCCTCCTCATCCTCGCGCCCCCGTATGTTTCTCTTAGCCCTTCAAATATTTGTTCCATTCGATCGTACATGTAAGTGCCCTGCGTAGTGAACACCACAGGATATTCTGCCATTAATCCAGTTGAAAGCGTCTTTAATTCTGGAGATAGTGTGCATCGTGTAGCGCAAATAGTTTTATTTATTTTTCTGAATGAAGTAAGCTTCAAGTTCAGCCGATTTCCCGTCTGCAGGGGTAGAGAGCAGTGAACAACACTATCTAGGGAACATGTCGATCTCAAGTTCCTCGAGTATATTATGTTAATATATCGTTTTATTAATGTTACGTTAATAATTCTGCCTTAATAGTCCGTGTACATGACGATAAGTACACAACGATTTCGATTAATATATCGTGTTAATACAAAAGTATATTGGGCCTAACGTCACATATAAACTGAGATTCCCTCTTTTTGGTAAGGTTAACAAACTCTTCCAATATGCAGACTAGCACGCTTTGCTAGCAATCTCGTTTCCTCGGTTTGCTATAAATATAGACATATTTGTCTACTTGTGCAGGGCTTTGTACTGCATAATATTGCACATGCTCAAGTCATACACATCATAAATCATAATTGATAAAGTATAATAGCTTAAATGTAGCCTACTTACCACCGAAAACTGCACCATGCGGTTGATGGCGATCTCGCTGATTGAGGGCGCTAAATGAGACGCAGGTCACGCAGCCAGTTAACCACAGCATTTAGACTATATAGTTTTATTTATAAAATGTTAATTATTTAATGCCTTAATGGTTCAAATACATGACGACAGATAACAAAACTAGTTTTTAAATCATGTCTTTGCGTTTAAAAAAAAATTATTATCTTCGGATGTATACATGAACTTTAACTAAATTCCCATGTATATATCACATTAATATACAGTAAATGTATACAGGGCCTACACAAACTGAGATTTCATTTTTTAACAATTTCCATGCTTTAAAAACATCTTTTCTTGTTTTGAAATCAATATAGAGCTATTTTACTTGTGCAGGGTTCTGTGTTGCATATTGCACATGCTAGTGTTGTACACATATCATAATTGAATAAATATAATAGCTTAAAATGTACTTACTGCCAAAAACTACACCATGCTGTTAATGGCGATTTCTCTCAGAGACAGACTAACTTAAAATGTGGGAGGGGCTGGGCGCTTGGGCGGAGTGTCATCATAACTCCTGGTGGGAGTTAAAGCAACTCTGATAATCAACTCCTTTAAATGACTCCAGCACTTGACACAATTCTACATTATATGTGTTAAAATTACATTTTGAGAGTTGAAATTAACTCTGAAAGATTTAACATCGAAAATTTAACTCCCCAGTTTTTGCTGTGAATAAAGTTGAAATGTTTTGAGAATAAAGTCGAAATGTTTTGAGAATAAAGTTGAAATGTTTTGAGAATAAAGTTGAAATGTTTTGAGAATAAAGTTGAAATGTTTTGAGAATAAAGTTGAAATGTTTTGAGAATAAAGTTGAAATGTTATGAGAAAAAAAGTCGAAATGTTTTGAGAATAAAGTTGAAATGTTTTGAGAATAAAGTTGAAATGTTTTGAAAAAAAAGTTGAAATGTTTTGAGAATAAAGTTGAAACGTTTTGAGAATAAAGTTGAAATGTTATGAGAAAAAAAGTCTAAATGTTTTGAGAATAAAGTTGAAATGTTTTGAGAATAAAGTCGAAATGTTTTGAGAATAAAGTTGAAATGTTTTGAGAATAAAGTTGAAATGTTATGAGAATAAAGTTGAAATGTTTTGAGAATAAAGTTGAAATGTTTTGAGAATAAAGTTGAAATGTTTTGAAAATAAAGTTGAAATGTTTTGAGAATAAAGTTGAAACGTTTTGAGAATAAAGTTGAAATGTTATGAGTAAAAAAGTCGAAATGTTTTGAGAATAAAGTTGAAATGTTTTGAGAATAAAGTTGAAATGTTTTGAAAATAAAGTTGAAATGTTTTGAGAATAAAGTTGAAATGTTTTGAGAATAAAGTTGAAATGTTTTGAAAATAAAGTTGAAATGTTTTGAGAATAAAGTTGAAACGTTTTGAGAATAAAGTTGAAATGTTATGAGAAAAAAAGTCGAAATGTTTTGAGAATAAAGTTGAAATGTTTTGAGAATAAAGTCGAAATGTTTTGAGAATAAAGTTGAAATGTTTTGAAAATAAAGTTGAAATGTTTCGAGAATAAAGTCAAAATGTTACAAGAATAAAGTTGAAATGTTTTGAGAATAAAGTTGAAATGTTTTGAGAATAAAGTTGAAATGTTTTGAGAATAAAGTTGAAATGTTTCGGAAATAAAGTCAAAATTTTTCAAGAATAAAGTCGAAATGATTTGAGAATAAAGTTGAAATGTTTTGAGAATAAAGTTGAAATGTTTTGAGAACAAAGTTGAAATGTTTTGAGAATAAAGTTGAAATGTTTTGAGAATAAAGTTGAAATGTTTTGAAAATAAAGTTGAAATGTTTTGAGAATAAAGTTGAAATGTTTTGAGAATAAAGTTGAAATGTTTTGAGAATAAAGTTGAAACGTTTCGAGAATAAAGTTGAAATGTTTTGAGAATAAAGTTGAAATGTTTTGATAATAAAGTCGAAATGTTTTGAGAATAAAGTTGAAATGTTATGAGAAAAAAAGTCGAAATGTTTTGAGAATAAAGTTGAAATGTTTTGAGAATAAAGTTGAAATGTTTTGAAAATAAAGTTGAAATGTTTTGAGAATAAAGTTGAAACGTTTTGAGAATAAAGTTGAAATGTTATGAGAAAAAAGTCGAAATGTTTTGAGAATAAAGTTGAAATGTTTTGAGAATAAAGTTGAAATGTTTTGAAAATAAAGTTGAAATGTTTTGAGAATAAAGTTGAAATGTTTTGAGAATAAAGTCGAAATGTTTTGAGAATAAAGTCGAAATGTTTTGAGAATAAAGTTGAAATGTTTTGAGAATAAAGTTGAAATGTTTTGAAAATAAAGTTGAAATGTTTTGAAAATAAAGTTGAAATGTTTTGAGAATAAAGTTGAAATGTTTTGAGAATAAAGTCGAAATGTTTTGAGAATAAAGTTGAAATGTTTTGAGAATAAAGTTGAAATGTTTTGAGAATAAAGTTGAAATGTTTTGAGAATAAAGTTGAAATGTTTTGAGAATAAAGTTGAAATGTTTTGAAAATAAAGTTGAAATGTTTTGAAAATAAAGTTGAAATGTTTTGAGAATAAAGTTGAAATGTTTTGAGAATAAAGTTGAAATGTTTTGAAAATAAAGTTGAAATGTTTTGAGAATAAAGTTGAAACGTTTTGAGAATAAAGTTGAAATGTTATGAGAAAAAAAGTCTAAATGTTTTGAGAATAAAGTTGAAATGTTTTGAGAATAAAGTCGAAATGTTTTGAGAATAAAGTTGAAATGTTTTGAGAATAAAGTTGAAATGTTTTGAGAATAAAGTTGAAATGTTTTGAGAATAAAGTTGAAATGTTTTGAGAATAAAGTTGAAATGTTTTGAAAATAAAGTTGAAATGTTTTGAAAATAAAGTTGAAATGTTTTGAGAATAAAGTTGAAATGTTTTGAGAATAAAGTTGAAATGTTTTGAAAATAAAGTTGAAATGTTTTGAGAATAAAGTTGAAACGTTTTGAGAATAAAGTTGAAATGTTATGAGAAAAAAAGTCTAAATGTTTTGAGAATAAAGTTGAAATGTTTTGAGAATAAAGTCGAAATGTTTTGAGAATAAAGTTGAAATGTTTTGAGAATAAAGTTGAAATGTTATGAGAATAAAGTTGAAATGTTTTGAGAATAAAGTTGAAATGTTTTGAGAATAAAGTTGAAATGTTTTGAAAATAAAGTTGAAATGTTTTGAGAATAAAGTTGAAACGTTTTGAGAATAAAGTTGAAATGTTATGAGAAAAAAAGTCGAAATGTTTTGAGAATAAAGTTGAAATGTTTTGAGAATAAAGTTGAAATGTTTTGAAAATAAAGTTGAAATGTTTTGAGAATAAAGTTGAAATGTTTTGAAAATAAAGTTGAAATGTTTTGAGAATAAAGTTGAAATGTTTTGAGAATAAAGTTGAAATGTTTTGAGAATAAAGTTGAAATGTTTTGAAAATAAAGTTGAAATGTTTTGAGAATAAAGTTGAAACGTTTTGAGAATAAAGTTGAAATGTTATGAGAAAAAAAGTCGAAATGTTTTGAGAATAAAGTTGAAATGTTTTGAGAATAAAGTCGAAATGTTTTGAGAATAAAGTCGAAATGTTTTGAGAATAAAGTCGAAATGTTTTGAGAATAAAGTTGAAATGTTTTGAGAATAAAGTCGAAATGTTTTGAGAATAAAGTTGAAATGTTTTGAAAATAAAGTTGAAATGTTTTGAGAATAAAGTTGAAATGTTTTGAGAATAAAGTCGAAATGTTTTGAGAATAAAGTTGAAATGTTTTGAGAATAAAGTCGAAATGTTTTGAGAATAAAGTTGAAATGTTTTGAAAATAAAGTTGAAATGTTTTGAGAATAAAGTTGAAACGTTTTGAGAATAAAGTTGAAATGTTTCGAGAATAAAGTCTAAATGTTTTGAGAATAAAATCAAAATGAATAAAGTATGATTTTTCAGAACTCTTTCCACCACTGCTCTACAAACAACTCCCAAAATTTCATTTGGACCACTATGATATTAGCGAAGTTTATGATGTAATTTCAGAGCTATTTATATTATATTCATTATATGAGAGACTGGTTAAGACGTTCTGAGATTCTTCAGATTTGGGACACATGAGAGTAAATGAAGGATTTCAAGCATTTAGATTGGATGTCTGAATCAATCAATGTCTGCTAGATGTCAAACGCTAAGCTGAATTAATGATTGCAGAGCCAATTTGACAAGGGTTTTGAATGGAACTGAACAGTAATTACAAGCACGGGAAACAGGAATCAACTCAATCAGTCCTCTATCACAATTCAATAAAATGTTTTTATCTTATGATTAGATTGAGTGGTGTAGCTAAAACCATTCTGCACAGTCAGATTCAAGTTTGTGGAATCAGATAAGACTAATTTGGTGATAAATAATTATACAGATCATAACTATTCATACAGTTGAAGTCAGAATTATTAGCGCCCCTGTTTATTTTTTTCCCCGTTTTCTGTTTAACAGAGAGCAGTTTGTTTCAACACATTTCTAAACATAATAGTTTTAATAACTCATCTCTAATAACTGATTTATTTTATCTTTGCCATGATGACAGTAAATAATATTTGACTTGATATTTTTTAAGACACTTCTATACAGCTTAAAGTGACATTTAACTAGGCAGGGGTCCGTTTCCCAAACAACGACGTAACTCGCGGCTGAACTATCATAGTGCGATGCATCGTTTGGCAAAAGAACGATGTAGTGACGAGTGTTTCCCAAAACCCCTAGTTTCTCTGTTGCAGCTCCATTGCTTGAACCACGTTAGTTATAACGTAAAACGCCCATAATGATGCTCTAAACGAAGTAACAACTTCTTTAGAGAAGAACCCCATCATTTGTTTGTGCAAATTATATTGTTTTACACAAACACGCATTTAAAATAAAATCCAATATTAGTTTTGGTAAAGACATGCAGTCGCTTTCCATATTAATTAAAATATATGTAAATGTATATTGGCATATAGGGCCAATGTTTGCTTTACTAATATTATTGAGAAGTTGAACATTACATATTCTATTCTATAACATAAAATCACTTACAAAAGCTAACAAATATTCTAATATCATATATAAATCATATAAATAAATAAATAAATAAATAAATAATGAGGCGATTTATTATAAATATATTTACTCTAATAATAATATTAATAGTATTGATGATGATGATGATGATGATTATTATTATTATTATTATCATTTTTATTTAGGATATTGTTTATTTATTAAAAAAAATACAATTTGACACATGCAAACCACAGCAGAAAGTTCTAACCAACAGACCCATCTCATATACAGCAGAGAAACTTAATAAATAACCCACTATAAAATAAAATAAATAACGTATGCTATGTACTGTACTGTACTGTAACATAATTTCTGCTTTTAAATATACCTATAGTTTTCGCCATGAGGCTGTGTTCAAAATGATATCAATGTTTTCAAAGTGCACTGCGAAGGGAGCACAATTGTAAACATGAAGATCGCTAAAACTGAACTGTAAAAATAGTTTGAAAGCAAATTACACCTAACAGAGATGACCTTAATGCTTTTTTATTTTTAATAATTCCAGCTTTGAATGTTAGAATGTTCTAAATGAATAGGGCATAGGGGGGATAAGTGGGAATAGAACACAGCCAGGAACTATGCTTTAAACTACAGCTCCAGAGGTGTCGTTTCAAGTGCTCAAGGTTGCGACGCAGTTTGCGAATGTTCGTTGGAGCGATGGATTTGGGAAACAGCAAATCAACGAACTATGTTTGTAACGACAGAACTTGCGACCTTAGTTGGCTAACGATGGTTTTGGGAAACGCACCCCTGGTTAGGGTAATTAGGCAAGTTATTGTATGACGATGCTTTGTTCTGTAGACTATCGAAAAAAAATTTGCCTCAAGGGGCTAATAATTGTGTCCTTAAAATGGTGTTTAAAAAAATTTAAACTGCTTTTATTCTAGCCGAAATAAAACAAATAAGACTTTCTCCAGAAGAAAAAATATTATCAGACATACTGTGAACATTTTCTTGCTCTGTTAAACATAATTTGGGAAATATTTCAAAAAGAAAAAAAATTGAAAGGGGGAGCTAATCATTTTGACTTCAACTGTAACGATTTCAGAAGGGTAAACACACTTTCTCTGAAAGACATATCAGTTTAAAACTGCCTGTAACCTCTAATCAAAAGCAATTCCTTATATCATTTGTGTCTTTTACTCCTACTTGACCTTTTCATTTTGAGCCTTGAGACTCTCAAATTAAAGTGCTGTTTTGGTCTTGTGAATGTCCGTGTCACTTGGGCTCCTTGTTTTCCGTTTTAACACCTGTAGCTCTTCAACGAGGTCACACACAGCGCTCCATATTGACTGAACATCTATTCAATTCTGCTTAAGTGCGACCGTGTCTTTTGTTCTATACAAGTGAGCAATACAGTGGGACATTAAATGATCTTGTGTGTGTTTTAGATGAGAATAAATAGGAAGTGCTGTGATCATGAGGCTCAAACATCATCCTCTGGTTGTCATGATGAAGGATCTGCAGAGAATCTTCATTTCTCTATTGTCATGCTCCACCTTTGAGTAACATAAAATAAATAGCATTTCTCATATTTACGAGAGACCTAACAGTGGGTTTTTAGTAAGATTTATTTGAGATTTATTCAAAGAGGCCAATTAGATGTGAGGTTTGAAAAGCAGATCATCTAGCTGGAGACATTTTACTCATGTTAGTCTGCAGAGATTAAGATTTTTAGGCTCTACATTTGGCCCGATGTTCATATATCTGAAAGATGCTAGTTCAGGCAGAAACCTTACATATTTCCTCATTATTTCATTCATTTTCTTGTCGGCTTATTCCCTTTATTAATCTGGGGTCGCCACAGCGAAATGAACCGCCAACTTATCCAGCACGATTTTACGCAGCGGATGCCCTTCCAGCCGCAACCCATCTCTGGGAAACATCCACACACTCATGCACACACATACACTATGGACAATTTAGCCTACCCAATTCACCTATACAGCATGTCTTTGGACTGTGGGGGAAACCGGAGCACCCGGAGGAAACACACGCGAACGCAGGGAGAACATGCAAACTCCACACAAGAAATGCCAACTGACCCAGCCCAGCCGAGGTTCGAACCTGCGACCCAGCGACGTTCTTGCTGTGAGGCGACAGCATTACCTACTGCGCCACTGCGTCGCCTCCTCATTATTTGATGATATTTATTAAAATGGCCTTGTGACCCAATGTTGTAGCTTAATGGGATCCTCAAACTTTCAATAAAACTTCATACTGTAGCTTCACTGTCTTTAGTGTCGGCAGCTAGCTCTCTGCAGCTCTCACATGTTCGCTGTTGGAATCTCAAAGGGGTCCACAGCATGCTCAAAAATGGGATGGAGGCACTCTGGTCAAATTTCAAAGTTTTATTTTAGATTGAAGACAAAAGGTAAACCACAAACAATATGCTCTGCGCAGGAGAGGGTTCAGCAACTCTCTGTCTTCTCTCAGAGACACTTCCCTTTTATACCATATCTGACTCCTTCCTCTTTTTCTCGCCTTCTTGTGCATCTTTTCTTGACGGTTGACCTCTGAAACAGATGCTTCGGAGTACGTACACAGCTCATACATCCTGTCACTTTCTTAGAATCTTCTGCATCCAGACACTTACACCCGAAAACAGGATGTATTGTTCTTCGCAGTACTTCTGTGCACATTAATATGCCATTTAACCCTTTAGGCAATTTTACAGTAATTAATACTTTATAGTTTGATTGTTAAAGTCTTCTCATACATGGAAAATATATAAAAGATTTATCTTAACTGAAAAACACCACATCGCCCACTAAAGCTAAGCAGGATTGTGCCTGATCAGTACCTGGCTGGGAGACCACATGGGAAAGCTAGGTTGCTGCCGAAAGTGGTGTTAGTAAGGCCAGCAGGGGGTGCTCAGTCTGTATGGGTCCTAACGCTCCAGTATATTGATAGGGACTCTATACTGCTCAGTGAGTGCTATCTTTTAGATGAGACATTAAACCTTTTTGTGGTTGTTAAAATTCCCAGGATGTCTTTCGATGTCCTAACCATCCCCATTTCATAATTGGCTTCATCACTCTGTCTCCTCTCCACCAATCAGCTGGTGTGTGGTGTGCGGTCAGGCTCAATATAGCTGTGTCATCCTGGTGGATGCTGCACACTGGAGGTGGATGAGGAGATTTCCCCTAATGTGTAAAGCACTTTGAGTGTCCAGAAAAGCGCTATATAAATCTAAGGAATTATTAGTGTCTTGGACATTTTGGTTTCTGACATTCAGGGGCGGACTGACCATAGGGAGCACCGGGACATTTCCCGGTGGCCTGACAGCCAATCTGGCCTGCCACCGTGAATCTGGCCTGCACCTTCTATCCAACCCCTCCCCCGCCGTGATCGCCGAACCACACTCTATCCACCCACCATGGCCAGCCCGCTCTTCACTTTTGGATTGCTTAGTCGGCTTGACGTATAATAACGTTCACGGCTGAAAATACTGTGCCAGTTCGCCCCTGCTGACATTCACCGTCACACATCCACTGCACACATCCACTTTTGTTTTTAGAAATACGCTCATTTTAAAGCTAAGTTTAGAAATAGTTGAGTTTTAATCCATTAGACCGATCCCCAGGTCTGGCGTGAACACTTTTAGCTTAGCTTAGCATAAATAATTGAATCAGATTAGACCATTAGCATCTAAAAAAAAAGATAAAAAGGAGTTCATTAATTTTTTTATTGAAAGGGCACCTCTGATGAAAATCAACAGTGGAACAGTAGACGGGGAGAAGCAGCTAATTTGCATTTAAAGCCACAGGCTACAAAAACAGCCACATTGTACTCAGACACCAAAATGGGCATATTCTGGAGGCTATAATAAATTATCTGATGGGCGTTTTGAAAGTTAAAACTTTACAAACACATCCGGGAGACAGCAAGAAGGTCGCTGGTTCGATCCCCGGCTGAGTCAGTTGGCATTTCTGTATGGAGTTTGCATGTTCTCCCCGTGTTGGCGTGGGTTTCCTCCGGGTGCTCCGGTTTCCCCCACAGTCCAAAGACATGTGGTACAGGTGAATTGAATAAGCTAAATTGGCTGTAGTGTATGTGTGTGAATGAGTGTGTATGGATGTTTCCCAGTGATGGGTTGCAGCTGGAAGGGCCTCTGCTGCGTAAAACATATGCTGGATAAGTTGGCGGTTCAATCTGCTGTGGCGAAAATGAATGAATAAATGTATATATATATATATATTGTGTGTGTTGGCTGCTTATACGTGTATATGTGTATGCTTGTATGTCTGTTTGTGTTATTTTGTTTACTCCAATACTATGCACTTTGTATGTTTTATTTATTATTTCTGCCTCTGTCTATTTTTATTGCTATATTTACAAAATAGAAAAAGGAATGACAATAATGATGATATAATTTGACTTTAGGGATGAATTAACCCTTTAATATTATATAATGCAGTGTCTGACTGTATAGCACCATCATTTTATTATTATTATTATTTATTTATTTAGCATTGATTATGAATATATAAGGTTTCAGCTTGAAAGTAATGCTATCTATTTTGAATATAAATTTGGATTGTGACTAAACTACATAATTCTCTTCCCATATTATTTTTAAACGCCAATGTTTTGTGCTGAGATGCTCTTCTGACAGGCTAAAATGTATTCAGCTTAACTTTGAAGAGCATATCTAATACAATAAGTTCCTCAATGGCACTAAACAGTTTCTCATGTCAAAGCCACAAAGCAAACCACCACATTTAATCGCAACATCGCGGAAAAAAAGCTATTGATTGGATCGACCTCTGCCCTTTTGTTAATCAAATGCATATGAAGAGGTTTCTCAAACTACACAGCCGACCAAACATTTCATCGGTAATTGTCTGTCAGCGCTGCTATTGATCAAGACGTCCTCAGGCTTTCTCTTGTATAATCAATCCCTTTACGTTTTTTTCAATTATCCCAAAAAGACATCTGAGGACAAAAGGAATTGCAGTCTTGCAAATTGATATTCAAAAACATCAGCATTTTTTGTTTGTGTTATCAATTTTATTTGAAGTTTTACACATATGTAGGACAGATATGGAACTGTATTTAATTACATAATAGAATTTATTTTCCTTTTAACATAAATACACACAGACACACACTACATTGTCAAAGAATTTGAGACATCTGCCTTTTACATGAACATGAAACATAATGACATCTCAATCATATTATGTTGAAGTTTAATATGGTGTTGTCCACCATTTGCGAATGCAACAGCTTCAACTCTTCTGTGAAGGGTTTTTCTATAAAGTTTAGGAGTGTGTTTTTGACTATTCTCTTTGAAGAGCATTTGTGAGGTCAGGCACTGATGTTAGACAAAACGACCTTTATCTCTGCTCTTATTCTTCCCAAAGGTGTTTAATCAGGTTTAGGTCAGGACTCTGTGCAGGCCACAGAGTCCTCCTTTCTAATCCATGTCTTTATGGACATTGCCTTGTATACGGGTGCACAGAAATGTTGGAGCAGGAAGGGGTCATCCCCAATCTATTTCCACAAAGTTGGGAGCATGAAATTGTCTCAAATATTTTGGTATGCTGAATGATTAACTATTATTTTCACTGGAACTAAGGAATGAAACCAAAGACTATAGAATACACAAGACATGTCACTCGTATCTTTTTCAATGGGGAAAAGTGTAACTGTCAATATGGTGAATAAAGCCCCGCCTACTAGTACAGGAGCCAATCATCGATTGCTAGACTGACGATACTCTGGTGGAGGGGCTTGGACCAAACGTGAGTTTTTGCAGATCTTGTGTGATTCGAACGTTTAGAAATGAAACTTTTCAGGCAGTTGTTGTTTAATTTTATTAGTGATTCCTAATGTGCAATTTAATTGTAAGCTTGGCAAGCAATTTTGGAGAATTTGATGTTTCCCCATTCAAACAGAATGCCCGAGCATACTGCGTTTCAAGATGGCCGCCGAGTGAAATGACTTGCCTTAAAGAGACTTTGGCTAAACCCAAGCCCTGAAAAACAAGTCCACACCACAATCCCTGTTTCACTAAACTTTATACAATGCAGTCAGGCAATTCTCATTCTCATGGAAACCACCAAACCTAAACTCATCCATCAGCTTGACAGACAAAGAAGTGTGACTGGTCACTCCAGAGAACATATGCTTGCTCCATAGAGCCTGTAGTGGGTGCTTTACACCACAGCATCCCACACTTTGCATTGCTCATGCTAGGCTTGGATGCAGCTGCTGGCCAATGGAAACCTATTCTGGAGCTAATGTGAAGGACATATGAACTTTGGAGGTCTGTAGCTATTGACTGCAGAAGGTTGGTAAATTCTGCACACTATTGTACACCTCAGCATGCACAAACCCTGCTTTGGAAATTTACATGTGGCTGAGTTGCTATTGTTCTCAAAAGCTTCTACTTTGTTCTAAAACCACGACAGTTAACAGTGGAACATTTATTGGTGGGAAAGTTTCATCTATTAGTATATAATTGTATTATGTTTTATGATATAAAATCATATAAAAACATGTATTTTAATGCTAATAAACTATATAGAGTAAAAAAAAAATTATATATATATATATATATATATATATATATATATATATATATATATATATATATATATATATTCACTTTAGAGCTAGTGTTTGAATGATTCTCTAGCGTAATGTCTAAAGAGATGACAAAAAGCTGATTTTGCTCACATTTTAAGATTATAAGGCTGAACGGCATGAAATGCCATCAGTCTACAGAGATTTCCCAGTATTTTTCTGTTGCAATCGGGAGATCACAATAACTAACCCTGAAAAAGCCAAAGCAAAGCGAACACTACCAGATTACTGTTGTTTTTGCGATAAGGAAAAACACTAAACACATGGGGGCATTTCTTCTTTCTTTCTGTTTACTGAACTAGTCTGCAGTAACATGAACAGGAGACTCGACTTAGACACTTACCAAATTTATAATGATTTGATCAGCTGAGTAGTTTGAAATTACGCTGGGTTTTTCTCCTCTAAGGACTCCGAAATTATAAATATATTTAAAATAGGCACTTATCCTTATAAGTAAACTACATAGTTGCAATCTAAACAACTACATTCTTGCCTGAAAAAGCCTCAAAAGTACATTATGTTGTCCAACAGCTGCAATATTTGTCAAACTGTAGTGAGTTTATTGATCTGCTGTCACTCCATGTGGGCTGAGCAGAGATGTATAAAGTACTAGAGACCCAGACTTAAGTAAAAGTACAAGTGCTCTATCAAAAAAGTGACTTGAGTAGAAGTTGAAGTGCTCTTTAAGCATCATACTTAAGTGGAAGTACTAAAGTATTCAACATTTTTTGTACTTAAGTATTGCAAGTAGTTTATTTAAAAATTTACTACTCAAGTACTGAAAGTAAAAGTACAAGTATTGTGTTATGTAGTTATTTTAAAAAAAGCAGTCAAAAGACATTGTTTTGTTTATTTTAAATATTATTTTGGGGAACAGGATTAAGCAGAACAAAAAGAACCATGGTTTACAATTTATAATATAAATAAATAAATAAATAAATAAATAAACAAATAAATAAATAAATAAATAAATAAATAAATAAATATGTATATGATGGGTCAAAAACACCATTCAGCGTGACAGCCTTTATGACAGACAGTTAACGTTATGTGAACATTGCAGCATGATATGAACCGCGGGTAGCTAACGGTAGTTAACTTATCTAGCTCTTATGGATAGCTCAAACTGCTGTTTTGTGTATTATATTATCTTTAACTTGACATGTTTCTTCAAATCCGACGGTAGAGTATGCACTTCATTCTATATGAACTGTCTTTCACTCTGACAAATGCAAACATTGGCTCTAAATAGGGTCACGGGTGGTCTTTTTCCTCATCGCCACCAACAGTTGAAAGTGAAGGAGTTGAAGGTGGAATTTCTGGGTTTTCCATGTCTAAAACAAACTAAAGTGCTCTCAATGCAGGCAGGCAGCACTGTCTTCTTTGATCGTCTGATCAATGAATGATTGATTCGTAACATTTTTATAATTGTAACGATTAACTATGCAACACATAAAAAATCTACTGGAGTAAAAGTATTAAGCTCATCGAAAATATGTACTGAAGTAAAAGTAGAAGTAGGAGAAAAAAAACAATACTCCAGTAGAGTACAGATACAACCTTTTAGTACTTAAGTACAGTAGTGGAGTAGTTCTACTTCGTTACTATACATCTCTGGGGCTGAGTAATACAGAAGGGTGAGGAGGCTGTAGGAGTTCTTATACAGCTATCAGCCAATCAGATTCGAGAACCAGACAGAACTGTTGTATATATCTCGAAATGGATTCAACATTATATAATTCAACAATATATTTTTAGATATTCATATACTAAATAAAATAAACTAATAAATTAAGTATAGCAAAAGTATAGCAATTAAAATACCTTCAAGTCCTTTTATTTTAAAAAGTAAACTAATAAATAAATTAAAGCATTTTAAATAACTTCATATCCTTTTATTCATGTTGGCTGATTTGCAGTTTTTTTTTTCTAAATCCTTAAATTCTTGGCACAGTCTTAAACAACAAACAGTGAAAGTGCTGACACAAAAAGCTAATTAATTAAACACACAGTGCCTTGATTAGCCTGTGACTCTTTATCTGACTGGATGTGACGTGGGTTGGGATGTTGGACTCTCTCTCTCTCTCTCTCTCTCTCTCTCTCTCTCTCTCTCTCTCTCTCATCACACACACGCACACACACACACACACACACTGATGTTGGAGTCGGAGCAGCGCCCGCAGTGAGCCGCGCTGGAGTCCTGGAGCCGCTCTCTCACTCACCGCCGCTGTCTGGATGTCCATGAAAGCCAGAGGATCCAAATACCAGAAAAGAGTGTCGTTTTCCGAGGATGAAGATGAGCAGTGCTGGAAAGAGGAGAACGGCGGTGTGGACGCACATCACCTGAAATCCGTCAAGACCGCCAGAGAGTCCTCAGGATATTACCGCTACAACATGTGAGTCTCCATAGGCTATCTATACAACTCAAGCAGTAAAATCACATTTAACTCGTGGGAAATATATATATATTGTCATAAAAAGTACAATTTTTCTGTGTTACATAGGGTAAATAATTTAAAACGTTACATTTGTTGTCATATATCAATTGTGATTTGATTAAAGAAAGTACATTAGGATGGATTTGGTCATGGGTCTTGTTGAAATACTGTAATAATGATTATTGTCTCTTTTGTAAGGAGCAACTTGGAAATGCAGCTGAAATGCTAAATGATGTCTTAAAATGTTCATTATTATTACTAATATAAGATTTGATGAGCCTTAAAGCGCCACCTGGGGGAAGGCAATTTATGCAACTCAGATTAGTGTACACTGTAAGTATATTAGGCTACATGGAGACAAAAATAAATAAGATGATTCTGCCAATCAATCAATCAATCACTAAATCAATCCACAATATCTGATGTGCAGAGGCGGATTTAACCAATAAGCCAGGTAAGCGGCCGCTTAGGGCCTCAGGAAATCTGGGGGTCCCCAATAAATATCTAGAAGTATAAATACCTATAAACTATACATAACATTGTTCTCCAGGCACGTGCAGAGGTGGGGGCTTTGGGTGCTTGAGCCCCTGCCCTTTTTTTCTCCTGGAGAGAAAGTGCCCTTTTTTCCTGGGGATAATAATTATTTTTTAAATACTACTAATAATACATGTATAAGCTAATGTGTGTTCTTTTAAGGACAGCTTACCCTGCCAGACAATAAAAAACAAAAATTTATGTACATCTTGGTTTTAAAAACAAAAACCATGATATTCAATGCGGTTACAGGTTTCCTGCTTTCCTCAAAATATTATTTTGTGTGTTCGACAAAAGAAAAAAAAGTCAAATAGGTTTAGAACAAGTAAAGTTAAGTAAATGGTGACAGAATTTTCAGTTTTGAATTAACTGTCCTTTTAAGGATGAGTATATGGTGATTTTAGGATGAAACCTCCTTTATTATATTTTATTTATTAAAGTATAATTATTATTATTATTTAATAAAAAGTGCCCTTTTTTCCACTTGAGCGCCTGCCCCTTAAAAGGTCTCTGCACGTCCCTGTTGTTCTCTATACCATATTTTTATGTTGAGAGTAATGTAATTAAATATTATTTAGTATACAATCAAATATAATATTATCTGTATATTTATATTATAATAATGTAATGAAATGCAATAATAATAATATTACCAAATAAAATATCCAGCATGGAGCAGTCCAGCAGTCAAATTCCTAAAAAAAAAATAAAAAAAAAAATAAATAAATAAATAAATTATATATATATATATATATATATATATATATATATATATATATATATATATATATATATATATATATATATATATATATATATAGATGTATAATTTTTAGTTGTAAATTCATTAAAAAAAAAAACTAATCATTTAAAATGTAAAGTTTGCATTCATTTAAAATGTTGAAAAGCTGATTAAGTGATATAAGAAACAGCAATGTAAATAAAATATAAATAAAAGTAGAAAGAGTGCATTTCAGGACTTTGGCCCTATGGCTGGAATTGCTTAAGGCCCCTAAATCACTAAATCTGCTCCTGCTGATGTGTGAGAGAAAGAAAAATCCAGCTGAAAAATATTATATGAAAAATGAAATAGTTTTATCAAATTGTTTAAAGTGTAAACAAATAGCTAGCTATGAATTCATCATTGCTAGCAAGATATGAAATCGACCTATTTACTACAAAATATGTTTCATGTGCCATCTACACTATCAAAAATGGAGGTGAAGTTGGTTTATATTCTGTCTGTCTGTCTGTCCATCCATCCATCCATCCATCCATCCATCCATCCATCCATCCATCCATCCATCCATCCATCCATCCATCCATCCATCCATCTGTTACTATGATACTATAACCCATACTCATACTAACCCCAATACAAGCTGGTAGTATTTAATATGAATGTATGTATTTATTGGCTGTTTATTTATTCATTTAAAATTCATAAGTGTGATCAATTACAGAAGTACAGCATGTAGATTGACGTACTGTGTATTTTAAGTGTGCCACATGTGGACAATAATTAAGTGTGTGATCCCTGTCAGTTTCCGTATCTTAATTTATAACCTCAGTGCTGACATTTGCGTTTCAGCATAGACGTGATCATTTATTCACAAGTGCGATGTCTTTCAATACAATCGCTGAGTCAAAATGACCATTTGCGTGACTGATGTCGCTCATTACCTCTGAATGTGCCGTGAAATACCCACAGATGTGTTTTTTTAATGTTCAAAGACGGTGTGTTCTTTCTGAATAAACAGGGCTGGCCTATGACAGATGCGTCTTCATTATGCGTCTCTGTGAAGCATTGCTGTGTGGCGATGGACACGTGTACGTAGCAGACACGTTTGAACTTTTTATGCAAGTTTGAACTACCACTTTTTGCACCTGATTAACCACAAGCTGCATAATTCATGTCCATCGATCCATTTTTCAGAATAATGGAGAGGGCGTTTTAATAGAGGGAATAGAAATAGCTTCAGCTCCTATTTTCTGCTCCCTTCTCAATCTCTTTCTGAGAGATTCAAGTCAATGAGGAATTTCTGAAAGCTTCTAAAACATTAAAAATACCATGTGTTTGCAGATATTTATGAAAAATGCTAAGCGAACATTTTTTTTTAATCTAAAAAACAATGCTAAAGTGAGTTATTCTCCTTCAAAAATCTGCGTATTGTGTCAGAATGTCTTTGTTTTGATCTTTATAACCAGCCCACTGCTAGTTTACTCAATTGTATTTCAGCACCTCAGGTTGCTTTGGTGGAAAACACAGTATATTTACAATTTTTCTCAGTGGCTTTGGTGCATTTCTCACAACACTATTTACATTTGCACAACAGTTCATGCATTTCTCAAAAGAATTAGTACAAACTGCAAAACCTAGTTGATAACCTGCAGTGTTAAGTGTCTGCAACTGTCTTGTACTCCGATACCTCACTAAATGCAGTGATGTCTAACTTTACTGTAGTTTTCAAATGACTGTGCTAATAGTATATAGTGCTGTCTTGAGCATTTTCAGGACGTGTCACCAAAATCTGACTTTTTTACATTGGAAAACATTTACAGAGTAAAGTCTCATAATGAAAACATGACAAAGCCATTTGACTGTCTTGTTCATAAACAATGGTGGCAGGACTTTTCATCTTGATGACACTGACACTTTCATTGACATCAATACTTGCTTTTGAGGAATGAGCTCTCCATTTTGAGCAAGTGACGCGCTTTTGCAGGTTATCCACTAGGTTTTGCAGTTTGTACTAATTGTTCTGAGAAATGCATGAACTGTTGTGCAAATGTAAATAGTGTTGTGAGAAATGCACCAAAGCGACTGAGAAAAACTGTAATATGGAATGACTATTCAGCAGTTTAGTTAATTTTGACTGACATTACATAAGCGAATGATAATGTTACAAACAGCTGAGAGTTGTATGAAAGCAACTGATGCATGTCCAAAAGCATTTGCAATTTGTTGGAAGGAATGAGAAACTGCTACTATGATGTGCGCAAATGACTAATTGTTTTGAGAAATGCATTAACTGTTGTGCAAATGTAAATAGTGTTGTGAGAAATGCACCAAAGCCACTGAGAAAAACTGTAAATGAATGAGATGCAGATTCAACGTCACTATGACGCAGTGGGTAGCACGATCGCCTCACAGCAAGAAGGTCACTGGTTCGAGCCCCAGCTGGGTCAGTTGGCATTTCTGTGTGGAGTTTGCATGTTCTCCCCATGTTGGCGTGGGTTTCCTCTGGGTGCTCTGGTTTCCCCCACAGTCCAAAGACATGCAGTACAGGTGAATTGGCTAGGCTAAATTGGTCGTAGTATATGAGCGTGAATGTGAGTGTGTATTGGTGTTTCTCAGTGTTGTGTTGCAGCTGGTAGGGCATTGACTGTGTAAAACATATGCTGGATAAGTTGGCGGTTCATTCCGCTGTGGCCACCCCTGATTAATAAAGGGACTAAGCCGAAAAGAAATATAATGGTATAATATATCAGGCGTTCATTTGGAGCTCAAACACATTCTAGGGACTTAAAAATGAACTCATTTGCACAGTTCTATGTTGTACTTTTTTTTAAGATTGATGATCATATATTGATGATTGACAATTATATATTCATGATTGATTGATTGTTTTGCTAAAGTAAAGATCAGATGTATTATAATCATTGGGCTATTACAGCCATGTGTAATCTACTGGTGGTTTAAGAGTAAAGGAGCTGTAGAGAAATTCTTATTTAAAACGTTGTCACATTGTCTTTAAAATGCCTGTGAGCCCATCCTTGGGATCCTTTTACTCACAGAGGCTGTCTGTGTGTAAACTGATCATTCTCCGGAGAATTAAAGCCATTAAACTTTGTCTCACTTTATTCAATTTTCAGTCTTTTACATTAAAATATACTACGTGTGAACAGGAGGAAAATAATTTGCCATTACAGGTCACAGGACATTACATAAGCAGTTTAACCTTCTCATTAATTCATACCTCACTCCAGCGCAGATTAAAGTCATTTTGGCTTGTTGGTTAGAGTCCAGGGGTTTTTCGGGGAGGGCGAGCGCTTTGCGTTTATTGAATTGTCATGGTGGAAGTGTTTGCATGAAGGGTTTGTGCTGCAAATTTGAAGCTGAATGCTTCTCCTGGTCTCTGGTCTCTTGTGTCGTGGTGCTCCAGAGACCTGAGCTGTGTGAAATGAATTTCCCCACTCAAGTAAATCCTGCAGACCGGGTTCCATCTCATTTCAGACTATAAATTCAGACCCTAAATTAAACAAACTCTGTGCTCATTTACTCAAACATTGCCTTATCCATGGGAATTGAGCTGAAGCTGTTTGATGTCCAGAATGATTGCAGAATAAATATGATTTCCCTTGATTTCTGTTTTTAGTTTTCATGTGCTCATGAGATTTGCCGGTAATATGTGCTTTTATGGATTATATTGTGTTGAAGCAGATCATTTGATTCAAAACTTCATTTGGTTACGGCTCAGTAACCAGTGTTGGTGCATTCTTTGAGACTTTAATGCAGTTTATTTGTAAGAAAATCAGTGCTTGTGGAAAAAGTAATAGTTGTTAAAATGTGTGAAAACAAACATAAGCTTGTTTTCATCGTAAAATATATAAAGGCAATTTAGAATTTTTATAGCACGCTTTTTTCTTGCTTGCATAAATTTACATCTCATATTTCTGAAGTTCTGGCTCAAAATTGGGAGTTTATGTCTTTCAGAATTGAATGAATTGAACTCCAAACTGTCGATATCTAATGTAATGTCACGGTCACCAGCGAGATACAACCACTAGAGATCACTGGTACACGCACACACATTCACAAGAACTACAAATCTGCTGAAATATGGACTACAAAACCCAGTCAGGCCACACACACACACACACATTCACCTGCTCCAAGTCTCTACTGATTAGACAGTGTTTGTGTTTGAGCAGAACTTATAGTCCATGTAATCAGTATCTGAACAGCTACAGCTGTTGCCAGTCTAATCAGTGGAGACTTGGAGCAGGTGAGTGTGTCGATGGCATCGTCTATCGGCCCAACCCTAGTTGACATGTTGTTTTTTAGTCTGAAATATTATTATTAGATCTGAAAAATAGTTTTTACCTGTTTATTTTAAAATAGTTAATTAAATAGGTGATTTTAGATCATAGCTAAAAAAAAAAAGAAGACATTTTTCTAGGGAAATACTCAACAATAAAATCGTATATGGCATATTTTTTCAGTATTGTGCAGCCGTACACTCAAAAAAAATGACGTTTGATGTTTGTTCAAACTATTTATTTCAAAAAGCTGAAACAAAACAATTCTTAAGTTTTTTTTTTTTTGGGACAACTTAATTGTTTCATGTTCAATCAATTTAAATTTGTTAAAACTAATAGGTTAACCTAAATAATAGATTTAACTAATAGGTAGGAAACCCTTCATATTTTCCCAACACAAATCGATTGTGAGGAACCCAGCATTTTTTTACAGTGTAGAACACAGTACTGTATAGGAGAGTGATCAGACTGAACTTGATGAATTTACACCTATATCTTTCCTAATAGCATCACAATGTTTAAAGATATCATCATGAGTTGTATAAACTCCATTGCCTCTTGTTGTTATTGTCAGTTGCGTTCACTTGAAGGTCTTACTGAAAGTGACTCAGCTTGACTGTAGAACAGACGTCACTCCAATAAGACACCCACCTGTAGTCTGATTGGCATCTGTTGCGTTTCATTAAAAAGCTATTAAAATCCTGAGGGGGATCTCGCTTTCAGCAGGACTGGATCGCAAAATCACGTCCCTGATGATACACCACTTGTCAGCTCTCAGTGAGACACCAGACTTGTTGGATGCTCGTCAAAGACTGAAATCAGTTTTAACTGAGCAGCCAATTCACCAGGACATCACTTGGATGAGCTTGAAGCATAGGGTCGGACTCTAATATATGCTTGTTTTTTTATTTACTATGCTAATATATTTAGATTTAATATTTTTTCTGAATTAATGATTTACATCTTGCAATTGCAGATTTGTGTCTTAGAGAGAGAAAAAGTTTTAATTATAAAATAATAAGATAGATAAATAAACTAATTTAACAAAAAATTGAGAGTAACAGGAAAGGCTAAAATTGATTGTTTTGATTGTGAAAAAAAAACTTTTAATGTTTGAATTGTGATCAAGAGCCAAGAGTAACTGCAGGAAAGCCTAAAATTGGACTTGTGATTATTGAGTTGCAAATACTCAGAACAAGAATAAAGCATTTAATCATTAAGTTAATCATTAAGTCAGCATTGTGAGTTTATATCTTGCATATTTAACTTCATGCCTAGCTTGCAGTTCTGACTTTTTTTCTTAAAATTCTTAGAATTTGCAACTAAATTGTTTTGAGAGAAACTGCATTTCTTTTTAGAAAATCTGCATTCTTTTCGAGAAAAACTGCATTGTTTTTGTGAAAATCTGCATTTCTTTTTTAAGAAAGTCTGCATTTCTTTTTTTGAGAAAATTTGCCTTTCTGTTTTTGAGAAAAACTGCATTGTTTTTGCGAAAATCTGCATTTCTTTATTTGAGAAAATCTGCATTTTTTATTTTTTGAGAAAATTTGCCTTTTTGTTTTTAAGAAAAACTGCATTGTTTTGGGAAAATCTGCATTTCTTTTTTCAGGAAAAGCTGCATTATTTTGAGAAAAAAACTGCATTATTTTGAGAGAAACTGCATTGTTTTGAGAAAAACTGCATTTATTTTTTTGAGAACAGCTACATTTTTCTTTTTTTCGAAGATAAACTGCATTTTTCTTTTTTTTCTTTTTCTTTTAAACTGCATTTCGTTTTAAGAAAATCTGCATTTCTTTTTTTGAGAAAAACTGCATTGTTTTGAGAAAAACTACATTTATTTTTTTGAGAAAAGCTGCATTTTTCTTTTTTCTAAGATAAACTGCATTTTTCTTTTCTTTTCTTTTTTTTAACTGCATTTCGTTTTAAGAAAATCTGCATTTCTTTTTTTGAGAAAAACTGCATTTTTCTTTTTTCTAAGATAAACTGCATTTTTCTTTTCTTTTCTTTTTTTTAACTGCATTTCGTTTTAAGAAAATCTGCATTTCTTTTTTTGAGAAAAACTGCTTTGTTTTGAGAAAAACTGCATTTGTCTTTTTTTTTTTAAAAAATCAGCATTTCTTTTTTGAGAAAATCTGCATTTTCTTTTCTACAATTACAACTGCATTTCTTTTTAGAGAGAAAAAACTTTGAATTGTGACATATAATCTAATTTTGCAAAAAATCATGAGTAATTGCAGGAAAGTCTAAAATTGCAATTGTGATAATTGAGTTGCAAATACTCAGAATTCTGAGAAAACATCAAAACTGTACGGCGTGAAGTCAGAATTGTGGGTCTATATCTTGTCTTAACTTTATACCTAACTTGCAGTTCTGACATATTTTTCTTAAAAATTCTTAAAATTTACAACTGCATTTCTTTTTGTTTTGAGAGAGAAGAGAAGTTCAAATTGTGATATATAACCTAGTTTAACAAAAAAACGAGAGTAATTGCAGGAAAACTTAAAATTGCAATTATAATAGAGTTGCAAACACTCAAAAACCATCAAAACTGCATGGCATGAAGTCAAAATTGTGAGTTTATATCTTGCAATTCTGACTTTATACCTAACTTGCAGTTCTGACTTCCTTGTTCTTAAACTTTGCATAATTTACAACTACATTTCTTGCATATTTATAGAAAAAAAATGATATAAAAAAAAAGTCAGTTACAAGATGTCCACTCAAATTTTCAAGATACAAACCTGTAATTCTGAAGAACATGTGCAGACTATTACTGACTCTAAAATCCTTGTTTTTTTGACTTGCAGGAAATCCTCTGAAAATTTCCCCCATCGCAGGATGACCCTCCCAAGAGAAAAGGGTCGCCGGCAAGCCATTCGTGGACCAGCGTTCATGTTCAACGCCCGCGGCACCAACCTCACCCCTGAGGAAGAGCGCTTTCTGGATGCAGCCGAATACGGCAACATCCCTGTGGTCCGCAAGATGCTGGAAGAATCTCCCACTCTCAACGTGAACTGTGTGGATTATATGGGCCAGAACGGACTGCAGCTGGCCGTCGGAAACGAGCACCTGGAGGTCACTGAGCTGCTCCTGCGGCGGGACAACCTGGCCCGAATCGGGGATGCCCTCCTGCTGGCCATTTCCAAAGGTTACGTGCGTATTGTGGAGGCCCTGCTGGGTCATCCGTCTTTTGGGGACGGCGAACGATTGACCCGCAGCCCCTGTGAGCTTCAGGATGATGATTTCTACTCGTACGACGAGGACGGGACGCGGTTTTCTCCTGATATCACACCTGTTATTTTGGCTGCACATTGTCAGAAGTACGAAGTGGTGCACATGCTGCTGTTAAAGGGCGCCAGGATTGAGCACCCCCATGATTATTTCTGTAAGTGTGCGGACTGCACGGAGAAGCAGAGGAAAGATTCGTTTAGCCACTCGCGCTCTAGGATTAATGCGTACCGTGGACTCGCCAGCCCGGCGTACCTGTCTTTATCCAGCGAAGACCCTGTGCTGACTGCACTGGAGCTGAGCAATGAGCTTTCTAAACTCGCTAACATCGAGAAGGAGTTTAAGGTAAGATGGCTAAAGTATGCTGATGTGTTTTTTGCTTTAGTACCTTGCTATTTTTTAGTGACTTGATTCATCCATTGTCATTTTTTGTTTTCTTACACCATGTCATAACTACACTCAATGCGTCAGGAGGATTCTAGAGACAAGCAATTTGTCTGTTTATGCAACACGCGACACGACAGAAACATTTAAATACAAGCCACTACACTCCTAATGAAATGGTAAAGGTTATAATTAGGGATGTCACGAGACAACGTTTTAACTTCCGATACGATACCGATATTGCAGCCTTCAGTACTAACCAATACCGATACAAATCCAATACAATAATCAGCACAAATCATGAATACTTTACTTTAAATGGAATGTATGAACGACTAGATCAAACTGAGAACAAAAATCAGCAACAGTATGGAAAAAAACTACCAATTTGTTAACTATTGGTTGCATAAATGTGAACCTTTTACATAAGAATATATAAAAAAAGAATGAAAGAATATTAAGGCCCTATCAAACACCCGGCGCAATGCGCGACGCAATTGTTGTTTGCTAGTTTCAGCTCGACGCAAGAGTCATTTGGACGTTTTGCACCACACTGTTTAAATAGCAAATGCATTTGCGCTCATATGTGCGCCCATAGGCGTTCTGGTCTAAAAAAGGAGGTGTGTTGAGGCGCATTGCTGGCGCGTTGCTATTTTGAGAAACTAGAATAGACTGTTTATTAGACCAGACAAGAGGAGGTCTAAAGTCCAGCGCAGAGCGCATTAGATGTGCGCCTCGCTTAAACATTGCTTAATACACACATAAAAAAGAATTAAAGGGGGGGGGGGTCCAGTTTATTCATGACAAATTGCTTTTGTATAATGTTATTATTATTAGCAGTATTATTTATTATCTGCATATTTATATTTGTTTTATTAAAAACAAGCTTAGACTTGCTCACCTGTCAGCTTTTAGACCATATGGGGCATAGCATGTGTGTTTGGATATAACTCAGTGTTTTGAGCACACTTCATTATTATTGTTCATTTATTCCTTTGCTGGAAATTAGAACTGAATTTACAAATAGTTTTGAAACAAATCTTTGCGCTTAACAAACAAAATTAATTATGTAGGCTAATGGATGTCTGTGCATACAACACGTTTCATTATCCACGATAGTGAAAGTAATGAATGAGGAGGCTCATTCTCTCATTCTCGCGCTGTAGATGCTCTGTTTATCTGTTTTCTCATTAGTGAAGCTTTCAGTTTTTCCACTTACAAAGTCCGCCATGTAAATAGCAAATGCGCCATGGCGCGAGGCAACTGACTCTTAAAGGGAATGGGAGATGAGACTCTGATTGGTTTATTCTCCAAACACACCCATAACTGATTAAGAGAATAAGCTCAACCCAGTTAGACCATGTGCTGCGGCGCAAAGCGGATTTTTCCGTCCTTAAAATAACAAAAGTGCATTCTGACACGCCCTTAATGCTTTTGAGCCCTGCGCTTTGGACTTTGCGCCTAGATTGTTAAAATAGGGCCCTAAGACCCTGAAAAATATCTTTCAGCTATGGCGGGTAAGACAGCCGCTCTCACTAGCCACTTTGGCTGGTTGGAAATAATTTTTAAATGGTAGTTTTCTTAAAAGCAGGGTTCGACAATAGAGATGGCCCAATAGAAGCTACAGGACTGACAAAAATAACAGGAGCCAAAGAAAGCAGGTGAGAGGATGATCACTCTCACACAGGTGATGTGATGCGCGCTTCCTTCTGCGAAGCAACTGTGCCTGGAATCGCAACTGGTGCGGTCGGTTCTCTTTGAAATAGACTTGACAAAAGGTGATGCTCGCACACCCACACTCCTGCTGCTTTCAAGAACTCTAGATTTTTTAAAAATCTTTTTGTAATTAGCAGAGGTTGCTGCTTTCGCTTTAACCATTCTTTTAAAAGATTATTAACAGGCCTAACTGTAACGCAATCCTTTCGTTATTACACACGCTATGTTTTTCACCTGCTTTCTTTCGCTTATAGTTATTTTTGTTAATATGGTTTAATTGTATTTTTTTACACTAAGATTGCTCTAATAGGAGATTAACTCCCCATTTAGTTAACTGGTGATCTGAGACCTTTAGCCAGTACACAGACTATGCAAAGTTTTAGAGACACGACAATAATTATTTTTAAAATGTCAATTTTTTTTAAAGAAAAGTTTTGTTGAATAAAATATGCATGTATGCTGCTATATTTTGCTTGTTTTGACACATCATTTAAAATTTGTGGCTAAGAAATAATTATTTATTTTTGGTGGGGTCAGAAATAAATTTGGTAAATCCTTAATTTTGAGCCCTGAAAAGTCCTGTGAAATAGAAACTAATTGCAGTGCGACACTGAAACCACAACCCATTTACTCATGCACATTGAGCAAGGTCATACACAACACACAAAAAAGTGAAATGCAAGTGAAATGGAAAAACACAAAGTCTAAATCAAGTAAATTTAGCATGTCAGAGTCAAATTTATACAAATAAAATATATTTTCCCAACAAGAAAACTGTGGCTAGTGAAAATGGCGAATGGCTAGTAACGTTGGAAAACTACTAGCCACAGTGACTGGTGATCAAAAAAGTTAACGTCAAGCCCTGTATATTAGATTAGATTAGATTCAACTTTATTGTCATTACACATGTACAGTACAAGTATGTATATATATATATATATATATATATATATATATATATATATATATATATATATATATATATATATATATATATATATATATATATATATATACAGTTGAAGTCAGAATTATTAGCCCCCCTTTAATTTTTTTTCTTTTTTTTATATTTCCCAAATGATGTTTAACAGAGCAAGGAAATTTTAACAGTATGTCTGATAATATTATTTCTTCTGGAGAAAGTCTTATTTGTTTTATTTCGGCTAGAATAAAGGCAGTTTTAAATGTTTTAAAAGCCATTTTAGGACAAAATTATTAGCCCCTTTAAGCTAATTTTTTTTTTTTTCGATAGTCTACAGAACAAACCATCATTATACAATAACTTGCCTAATTACCCTAACCTGCCTAGTTAACCTAATTAACCTAGTTAAGCCTTTAAATGTCACTTTAAGCTGTATAGAAGTGTCTTGAAAAATATCTAGTACAATATTATTTACTGTCATCATGGCAAAGATAAAATAAATCAGGTATTAGAGATGAGTTATGAACTATTATGTTTAGAAATGTGTTGAAAAAATCTTCTCTCCGTTAAACAGAAATTGGGGAAAAAAAATAAACAGGGGGGCTAATAATTCAGGGGGGCTAATAATTCTGACTTCAACTATATATTGTATAAACATATATTAAAACATATATTCAAAATGTTTTGTATGGTTTTAGTTAACAATAATAACCCAGGTGAGTAAATATGTCATGTATAATTTCATTTGGTGTCACTTACCACTAAATCAAACCAGTTTATTTTGAATTAGTTTTGATAAATTTGTCAAACAGATTCATAAATCAATCTCAAACGAGCTCATTTTGATTCACGTCATCACAGATCACTCACTGAACTTCTGTGTCATTTATCTATGTGAGATGAACCTGATGTGTGAACATGGCCACTCGCAAGCTTTATTTTGTTGTTTACCAGCATTGAATTTCCTTCTCCATTCCAGAAGTTCATCCTATGTTTGCATCTCTTATCTTAACATTTATCTCCATTTTAACAGCATTTTTTAACTTCTGTTACGTTTGTGTGTCTGTGTGTGTGTGTGTGCGTATGTTTGCTGCCGCCGTCAACAGGATAAAAAGAATCGTAATAAAGAGACATCGCAGCACAATGGCTTCTTTCTGGTAAATATGTTTGACTACATAATTTTCACTAACAGACTAACAGTGTCTGATTGTCATGCTTGCAGAATCAGCTCTTATATGAAGGATTGTCTGTCTGCTTGTGTGTGTGTCTGAAGAACTCAATGGCAGTAGATTTCCATCTCAGGTTTTGCAGCAGCAGCAGAACCGCAGGCATGTTCAGAACTAGAGATTGACTTTGGATAAACTGATAAATCTCTCTTCAGCTCAAGAGCTTTCATTTTAAATGCCACGATTCATTCATGATGAATATTATTTAGCTGCAGAGCTCATGTGCATTCAACTGATGCACACAAAAAGTGAAAGAGAATCACAAATGTTGTCAAGAAGAAGACACATTTCAAAATAAATAGAAAATATAGTTTGGATGAAGAAAATAAAGATTATTAATTCATTCATTTATTCATTAAATAATTTACTTATTTGTTTATTTATTTATGTATTTATTTGTTTTTTATTAATTCATTAATTAATTTATTTATTCAATAATTATTTAATTCATTCATTCATTTTTCAATAATTAATGAATAAATGTATTTATTTATTTGTTTTATTCAATAATTAATTAATTAATTAGTTTATTCAATAAGTAATTAAATAATTTGTGTATTTATTCAATAGTTATTTAATTAATTAATTAATTTTTTTCAATAATTAATCAATTAATTCATTTATTTATGTATTTGTTTATTTATTCAATAATAAATTAACAAATTAATTAATTTATTCAATAATTAATTTATTTATTCATTACATTTTTTATTAATTAATTAATTCATTTAATTATTTATTTGTTTATTTATTCAATAATTAATTCATTTATTTATTTATTTAATAATTAAATTATTCATTTATTTATTTATTCAATAATTAATTTATTAATTTATTTTTTAATTAATTAATTAGTTTATTTATTTATTTATTTATTTATTCAATAACTAATTAATTTATTAATTTTTTTATTCAAAAATGAATATATTAATTTATTTATCCACCAGTCACATTGCATTATTTTAAATTAAATCTTCGTTTCTGCAACAACAAAATAAAAAACTATTGTGATTATAAGGAATTGTTTTAGATTTTTTTTAATACATTAGAATATTGGTGCAACTACATTTATATTTCATTTGAAATTAAATAATAATAACATTTATGAGATTTTATTTTATAAATTTTATTTATTTATAAAATTAACTCAATTTGTGATGTTAAAATGTATGATGACCTAATGAAGTAAAACATTTAGGCACATTCAAGTACTGATAATTCAGTGTTAAAAGTATGTTTTGTTTTCATGAAATTTATAGAAAAATGTAAATTTCTTCATGAAAATATTGTATGTTTAAAAAAAAATATTTAAATCAAGATGAATTAAAATGAATACATTTAATCATATATAATCAATTAATAATCAGTATTTTAATTAACATTATTTTTGCATATTTATTTATTTATTCAATATTTATTTACTTAATAAAATGTGTGAGATTTAAATTCATGATGACCTATTGAAGTAAATCATTTAGACACATTCAAGTAATGATAATTTGCTTTTAAAAAAATATGCTTTATTTTCATGAAATTGATGAAAAAATGTACATTTCTTCATGAAAATGTATGTATTCAAGAATGTATCATACATAATCATTTAATAATAAGTATTTTAATTAACATTATTTTTACATATTTATTTATTTATTAATTTATTTTTAATCGGCTCAATGTTTATTGCCACCCTTCAAAGAAAGACTGAAAATACGGGAGAAATACGGGAAAATACATTTACGGGATGATAGCTGGATAGAACTGTAAAATACAGGAGAATCCAGGCAAAAAAACGGGAGGGTTGACAGGTATGCTCTACATATTGCTTTATTTTTTGTTTTACCATATTTTCACCGCTTATTGTACACTCATCACACCTCTGTGACACACTTTGATAACCGTCATGATGTCTGACGTCTAACATATGGTCAGTAATATTGCTTTTCTCACGCTGATAAGAGATGTGTTGTCGTCCTGGTGGTGTGAAGGTATAATGAATCCCACAGAGAACAATAAAGCGCGCAGCATGTAATGTTTTAAGCTGAACGTCAGTGCATGCTGGGAGATCACACTGATATGACGTCTAACAAATGTCTGTCAAGTAGATCCTGCACACTGTTTTAACATGGTATTCCACACTGTCAGAGATGCATTTTAGGAAGTATAAAGGGGAGCTATTATGCAAAAATCACTTTTATAAGGGGATTAAACACAGTTGTGTGGCAGCAGTCTCTGAATATGACCAGCTTCAGATGTGAAAATTCATAATTATTATTTTTTGTAATCACACGTTATAAAAACACTTTGATTGACATTCTCTGCTGTTAGTGTCATCAAAGGGGGAAAGCCCCGCCCATTAGTGACCATCTCTCCCTCATTAGCATAGGACGTTAGTCTTGTTTTTGAATCTGCCACTATGCTGACGCACAGGCATCTGTAGCTCCGCCCTCTTTTGAAAAGAGCACAATCTCATTTGAATTTAAAGCGACAGTCACCAAAATAACCCAATTATCAAAGCTTATAATATTATAAAACATAATTTGTTAGATATTTTGAGGTGAAACTTCACATACACACTAATACACTAATAGGTCCCCTTTAAAGTGCCATAGAGTCAGTGAGGGGGTCTGAGGTCCTGTGTGTCCCCCCCTTCCAACCACCCATCACCCCCCCCCCGCTCTTCAGTTCGCGATCACTGAAATCACTTTTCGGTTTCACGAGCACTTCCATAACCCCCGGCCCCACTCTGCAGCTTGAGACCCCCCCCCACCCCCACCTCCCCCACACACACACACACACACACTTTTCAGATTTACGAGCACTTCCACCCCTCCACTCTTGAGTTCGCGATCACTGAAATCACTTTTCGGTTTCACGAGCACTTCCATAACCCCCGGCCCCACTCTCCAGCTTGCGACCCCCCCCCCCCACACACACACACACTTTTCAGATTTCCGAGCACTTCCACCCCTCTCCCCCCCCCCCCACTCTTCAGCTCGTGCATGCCGTTCCCCCACACACTTTTCAGTTTTACGAGCACTTACACAACCCCCCCCAACAAACCCCCCCATGAGGTCGGAGAATATGGGTGAAGCCGAGCGACTAACATTGTAAATACAGACTAATTACATTAAGATGTCGCTAACATTTAACACCAGGTGGAAAATAACTGTTTATAGAATCTTTATTATTCTTATTATCCTTATTAAATACCTTGTGACTCATTTGATATATTTTATATACTTTATTTAAATTTTTTAACAAAAACATTTCCTTTCTATTGAAAATAAATGTATTTCCAATCTGATATGTAGTGGGGGAAAAAAGAAGAACGTGTTCATCAGACGCTGGATTCGAACCTGATTCATGATCGATCGCCTCAAAACATGTTGCCAGGCGCTTTACGAGCTACGCCACTCCTACTTGTTCTCTGCTGCTCTCTTTGGTCATCTTGACTCTATCGATCAGACCGCGCTGGCGGGAAACACTCAACTACCCTTATTCCAACGAGGTGCGCTGTTTGCACTTAGCCTAAATAGACACTCCAAAAATCAGCATCCCCCCCCAAGTGTGCACGGGCCCCTGGGCCTGTGTCCATAATGCCCATTGGTTAATCCGGCCCTGGTTACCGATCTGATTTTAGAATTTTAACATTGCTGTTTCTGAGTAAAACGTGACCCAGCCGCAAAGGGGTTCATTACAAGGTACGAGAAATATCAACAGTGTGACAAATCCCTCAGTGGTCTACCTGATGCAAATAACAGTTCAAAACAATAGGGAAATAAATCATCTTTAAAAGGTCTCCTTTTTAAAAAAAAATGTCATGTTTATGACAGATTTATGACAACACAGCAGGCACACAATGTCATAAGATGTTAATATTAGGTTAGATTTAGGTCGTGACTTCAGGTGACCAAAATTGAATACCTAGCCAGCATCTAAGGATAGCTACGTCCAATAACGACGTCAAATGACGTTGATATTTGATTGATTTAAGGTTTTGTTAGAAAGTGACCAAAATCCAACGCTGAGCCGACATCTTAAACCAACGTCATATTGACATCAAATACTGACGTTTATTTGTCGGCAACCAAAGTCTAACATCTGATAGACGTCATAGTGGTAACATCCACACAACACCAAGCTGTAACATCATTAGACGTTGATATTTGGTTGTGGGGACGTTGGACATTGACGTCGACCTGACGTTGGGTTCTAATGTCCACACAATTTTCATTTCCAAACAAAATACAACGTCCTCACAACGTTGGGGTACAACGTCAATCTACGTCATGTTGACATCCTGTGCCTGCTGGGAAGTTATGTTGCCAACAAAGACAAAAACAGGTTGTGATGTATTTGATGTATTTGTCAAGTTTTCATAACACACAATGTCATATTTGCATTTAATCTGTTATAACCGAGTGAATGATGTTTAAAAACAGTTGTCATAATCATGCATAAAATCTCATTCATATTCATGACATTACAGTCTTATGAACACCCCCTTCAAGTAGTGTTACCCCAGATTTGTTCATTCACTTTTTAAGAGAGTGCTTGCTGTTGTTTTGGCTGTGTGTTTGGAGATGATTGTGAGTCTCCGTCTCCTGTTGAAGCCAATGTTGAAGTTCTTGTTAAAACCTGTCAACACATTGACACATTGTGGACCGAAAGTTAATGTTTTGCAGGGCTTTAAACACACTTTCTCTCCGGTTTTCTTTCTGTCTCTGCAGAACGACTACCGGAAGCTGTCTATGCAGTGTAAAGACTTTGTTGTTGGTGTTTTGGACCTGTGCAGAGACACAGAGGAGGTGGAGGCCATCCTGAATGGAGATGTTTCTGCTGAACTGGAGGAGGGCCAGCATCACCGCTCGCTGCTCAGCCGAGTCAAACTGGCCATTAAATATGAGGTTAAGAAGGCAAGTGTGCAGATAATCACATGTGTGCGCTGCACTTTTAGAGAGTGCAATGTAATTTCTGACTGAAATGGTGAGATTATTATTTGTTTGATTACACAATCAGTCAAAAATATTTTTGAATATTTTTTTTATGTTTTAAATCAAGTCTTTCCTGGTTACATGGATTTATTTGAGCAACAATAAACAGAGCTATATCATAAAATAAAATAATACAACAGTACAACAGCATACATATTATTTATTTTAAAAGATGCATTAAGTTGAAATTAAATATTAAGAGAGTATAAAAAGATATTTATAATGTAAGATATATATATATATATATATATATATATATATATATATATATATATATATATATATATATATATATATATATATATATATATATATATATATTACTTACCGGCCAATTTATTAGGTACACCTTATTAGTACTGGGTTGGCCCTCCTTTTGTCTTCAGAACTGCCTTAATCCTTTGTGGCATAAATTCAACAAGGTGCTGGAAATATTCCTCAGAGATTTTACTCCATATTGACATGATAGCATCACAGTTGCTGCAGATTTGTTGGCTGCACATTCATGATGCCAATCTCACGTTCCACCACATCCCAAAGGTGCTCTATTGGATTGAGATCTGCTGACTGTGTAGGCCATTTGAGTACAGTGAACTCATTGTCATGTTCAAGGAACCAGTCTGAGATGATTTGCGCTTTATGACATGGCGCGTTATCCTGCTGGAAGTAGCCATCAGAATATGGGTACACTGTGGTCATAAAGGCATGGACATGGTCAGCATCAATACTCAGGTAGGCTGTGGCGTTGACACGATGCTCAATTGGTACTAATGAGCCCAAAGTGTGCCAAGACAATATCCCCCACACCATTACACCACCACCAGCCTGAACCATTGATACAAGGCAGAATGAATCTAAATTCATCAGACCGGGCAACTTTTTCCAATCTTCTATTGCCCAATTTTGGTGAGCCTGTGTGAATTGTAGCCTCAGTTTCCTGTTCTTAGCTGACAGGAGAGGCACCCGGTGTGGTCTTCTGCTGCTGTAGCCCATCCGCCTCAAGGTTGGGCATGTTGTGTGTTCAGAGATGCTCTTTTGCAGACCTCGGTTGTAACGAGTGGTTATTTGAGTTACTGTTGCCTTTCTATCAGCTGGAACCAGTCTGTGAAAATCCCAGTAGATCAGCAGTTTCTGAAATGCTCAGACCAGCCTCTCTGGCACCAACAACCATGCCACATTTAAAGTCACTTAAATCACCTTTCTTCCCCATTCTGATGCTCGCTTTGAACTGCAGCAGATTGTCTGCCTAAATCTAGATCTACATGCCTAAATCCACTGAGTTGCTGCCATGTGATTGGCTGATTAGAAATTTGCATTAACGAGCTGTTGGACAGATGTACCTAATAAAGTGGCCAGTGAGTATATATATATATATATATATATATATATATATATATATATATATATATATATATATATATATATATATATATATATATATATATATATATATATTAATTTATGCATTAATAAAATATATGCAGTAAATTACACAGCAATATTAATAATAACAACAGTTATTTTTAAAACAATAATATAATTAATAATTATAATAGCTTTGATTACTATTATCATGCAGAAATTAATATTGCTCTATTTACTGTGTTTATTTAATGCTGACTTTGTAAACGTAAGACATGTTCAGAACAAGAAACAATACTAATTTTCAATACAATATTATTTATAAAGTGTGTGATTAATTTGTTATATTTATTTTGCTCCTGAACTCATTTGTATTACAATATTCATCAATGCAAAAAGGCTTTAGGCAACCTCAATATGCATTTATAAATCCTTTTAATCAAGTTTACGGAAAGCTCATCAGCATTATGATTGATGAGGATTGACAAATGCCAAAGCTGCTTCGATTTTGCTGCCTATATATTTTCATAGTCGTTAGGGTGAAGAATGTCCAAAATGTAATAACAAGACGCAGAGAGCAGTAGATAAAGACAGCCCCAATTAATCACATGCATTTTATTGTGAAGGTATGACTAATCCTTTATGCTGACATCGTTTTCTTTAATCATTCACTTCTCCAAACACACAATCACAGGACAGTAATCCGGCTGAAGCATTAATCAGGTTAACAGCAGCATGCTCCACCATCCTGACCTAAAGCCTAATTTAAAGATGAGGTTTCAGAAGGCCTAAACGCTCCCATGAGGACTCGGGGTTTGCTTTAGGAAATGAGTTTAGAGTCAGTCGTCCACATTACAGTGATTAATTCATGGCTGCTGTGCATTTCAGGTTGTTAAATGAACAATGGCCAGAGATGTGAATGGCTCTGCTGTGTTGTTGCTTATAAGATGAAATATGGGTTTGTGGGATGTGTGTTTGGGGCGTTGAGTGCTCCGAGATTTGAGGGATGGTAAACAAGTCATGGTTTAATGGTAGCGTGTTTGGCCATGTTCAGTAATGAGGCGTAGAATTTGAAAAGCTCTGCTATATTACTCTTAATAATACTGCCGTTCATTTAAATGGCAGACATAGTATTTCGAATTTCATTCTAAGATATGCTTATAACATTTATTAGATTCGGGCTTGAATATGGTTATTGTGGACATTTCCCTAATTTCTAAATATTGCAAGTTATTTTGAACTGAAAAATCTTGAATAGTGGTAATCTGAGCTGATAAATCAGTTCACTCATTTTGTTCCATTGAGTCAGTAACTCACTGATTCATATGGTCCATTCTGAGTGAGTCTTCAGCTAACAACTCACTGATTTGCATGATTCAGTCAGAGTGAGTCTTCAGTTAACAACCCACTGATTCAGATGATTCAGAGTGAGTCTTCAGTTATTAACTCACTCATTCAGATGATTCAGTCAGATTCGGTCTTCAGTTAACAACTCACTGATTTGCATGAGTCAGTCAGAGTGAGTCTTCAGTTATCAACTCATTTATTCAGATGATCCAGTTAGAGTGAGTCTTCGGTTAACAACTCACCGATTTACATGATTCAGAGTGAGTCTTCAGTTATTAACTCACTCATTCAGATGATTCAGTCAGAGTGAGTATTCAGTTAACAACTCACTGATTCACATGATTCAGAGTAAGTATTCAGTTAACAACTCACTGATTCACATGATTCAGAGTATTCAGTTAACAACTCACTGATTCACATGATTCAGAGTAAGTATTCAGTTAACAGTCCATTGACTCGCATGATTCAGTCAGTTATCAACTCACTGATTCAGATGATTCAGTCAGAGTAAATATTCAGTTAACAACTCACTGATTCACATGTTCCAGTCAGAGTGAGTATTCAGTTAACAACTCACTGATTCACATGTTCCAGTCAGAGTGAGTATTCAGTTAACAACTCACTGATTCACATGATTCAGAGTAAGTATTCAGTTAACAACTCACTGATTCACATGATTCAGAGTAAGTATTCAGTTAACAACTCACTGATTCACATGATTCAGAGTAAGTATTCAGTTAATAACTCACTGATTCAGATGATTCAGAGTAAGTATTCAGTTAACAACTCACTGATTCACATGATTCAGAAGAAGTATTCAGTTAACAGTCCATTGACTCGCATGATTCAGTCAGTTATCAACTCACTGATTCAAATGATTCAGTCAGAGTAAATATTCAGTTAACAACACTCTGATTCACATGATTCAGTCAGAGTAAGTCTTCGGTTAACAACTCACTGATTCACATGTTCCAGTCAGAGTGAGTCTTCAGTTAACACTGATTCAGATGATTCAGTCAGAGTGAGTCTTCAGTTAACAACTCACTGATTCACATGATTCAGAGTGAGTCTTCAGTTAACAACTCACTGATTCACATGATTCAGAGTAAGTTTTCAGTTAACAACTCACTGATTCAAATGATTCAGAGTGAGTATTCAGTTAACAACTCACTGATTCACATGATTCAGAGTGAGTATTCAGTTAACAACTCACTGATTCACATGATTCAGAGTGAGTATTCAGTTAACATCTCACTGATTCACATGATCCAGACTGATTCTTCAGTTAACAACTCACTGATTCACTTGATCTAGTCAGAGTGAGTGTTCAGTTAACATCTCACTGATTCATATGTTTCAGTCAGAGTGAGTCTTCAGTTTTCAACTCACTGATTCACATAATTCTGAGTGAGTCTCCAGTTATCGATTCACTGATTCACATGATCCAGTCAGAGTGAGTCTTCAGTTATCAACTCACTGATTTAAATAATACATTAGAGTGAGTCTACAGTTAACAATTCACTGATTCAGATTATTCATTCAGAGTGGCTCTTCAGTTAATTACTCACTGATTCACATGATCCAGTCAGGATCGGATGAAACCCACGCGACCATGAGGAGAACATGCAAACTCCACACAGAAATGCCAACTGACCCAGCCGAGGCTCGAACCAGCAACTTTTTGTTGCGAGGTGATCGTGCTACTCAATGCGCCACCGTGATAGAGGAATCTGCAGCACATGTGACATACAGTAGATGTTGAGAGTCACAGAAATGGTTCCGGTCTTGTGTTAGTAATGTGTCTCTCTGGTGCAGTTTCAGTCGTGATAGTGTGGTGAGGTATTTCTCTGATCACCCATCAGACACATAAAAACCAACACATCCTAATTCACAACCAATCAGGCTGGAACATTGCCAGGGCGTAGAGGAAAGCTTGTCCCCCGTTTACAGTGAGTGTAACCTGAGAGGAACACAACGGCTCACGAATCATTGTGAGGGTCTGTCACCCATGTTTGGATTCGCTCCCAGTAGCATTTACTCATCAGCAGAAACACCAAATCCCAACGGCAGCTCTTGACAAGACCAATGGATCTTATTTCCACTCTCTCACACAAACACGCATACAGCAGGAGGCAGTGAATGATCTCAGACCATCTACCAAAACATGCCACATGACCTTGCTGTGACACACCGTAATGCAGAAAACAGGAGAAGCATTTAAAACACATGAGCTGATACAAAGAAACAGGAGAGAATTATTCAGAAACTAGATATACAGTTGAAGTCAGAATTATTAGCCCTCCTGAAATATTAGCCCCCCTGCACATTAAGGGGATATCTCAATCCACTTTTGCTGTTAAGGACGGAAAACAGGGTTGTGCTTATTCTCCTAATGAGTTCTGGGTGTGTTTTGAGCATAACGTGCATTAAACCAATCAGAGTCTCAACTCTCATTCCCTTTAAGAGTCAGTTGCGTCACACCATGGCACATTTGCTGTTTACATGGCAGACTTTGTAAGTGGGAAAACAGAACGCTTTACTAGTGAGAAAACAGTTAAACAGAGCATCTGCAGTGCCAGGATAAAGAACGAGCCTCCTCCATTTGGCCTCTTTACTTTGTCTTTACTTTACTTTTACTCTTTACTCCTTTACTTTCGTGGATAATGAAACGGTGGAAACTCACTCCACTAAAGATATTCATTAGTCTATATATTTAATTTTGTTTGTTAAGCGCAAAGATTTATTTCAAAACTATTTCTAAATTTAGTACTAATTTCCAGCAAACGAATAAATAAACAATAATAACGAAGTGTGGTCAAACAACTGAGTTGTATCCAAACACACGTCCTGTTCTTATGCCCCATATGGTGATGCAGACGTCTCCAGAACCCCACAGGTGGACACATTTAAACTAGTTTTTATTAAAAGGTGGACTACAACAGAGCTTTTTATATTTATGTGAAAAATAAATTAATTTTAATAAAATTAAATAAATTTTTGTAACATTTCAATCCTTTATTTTGTTTCATATGTAAAGATATTTGTGTATTGCTGTACATCCTGTGTGTATTAAGCAATGTGAAAGCGTTTGGACCTGCATAGGCACATAACTAACATGCTCTTTTAATTACAGCTTTTAGTTGGTCAATGGCGCAGTCTATTTCAGTCTGTCAAAATAATAAGCAATGTTCCTTAACACTTCTTGTTTTCAGACCACAAAGTATACAAAGCGGCGCAAATGGATTTGCTATTTAAACAACGTGAAAATGACAGTTCCGCTGGTCTGAAAATAGCAACAAATCACGCCAAACACGTCTTGCATCTTATCACGCCGGGTGTATCATAGGGCCCATAATTTTTAAATAATAACAATTTTAAAATATTTCTGTAAGGTTTTCAACACATTTTTAAATGTAATGGTTTAATATTTTTTTTCGATGGTGTCTAATGACTTGCCTAATTAACCTAGCTTGCCTAGTTAAGCTAATTAACCTAGTTAAGCCTTTAAATGTCACTCTAAGCTGAATACTAGTATCCTGCAAAATAAATATACAAAATATTATGTACTGACATTAGTTAGAAGATATTAACAATCTGAAATTAAATATCTGAGTTATTTAATGGAGCTAATAATATTTTAAAATATTAATTAAAAAAAATGCTTTTATTCCAGTAAATTCCAATTATATTTTACTTATGAAATATTACATAAAAGACGCCATATAATTGTAAGTATTGTGAATATCTTCTTGCTCTTTTAAACATCTCTTGGGAGAAGAAAAATATAATAATTGTGTGTGTGTGTGTGTGTGTGTGTGTGTGTGTGTGTGTGTGTGTGTGTGTGTATTTGCATATAGTTTCTAGGGTCACTATGGTGGTTGCTAGGTGTTTGATAGAGTATTTCTTTACTTTGAAACTGATCAAAATTTGAAAATAAAGCAAACCGATTGTTTCACATTATTAATTTCTCTCACCGCTGCAAACAAAAGAAACTCAGGTTCATTATTCATACGTACCCCTGCATACATTTCTGGAGAGTACCGAATACGTCGCAGGAGCTACGCTTTTATGCGGTTTTTGTTTTCACGAATCCACCAGAGGCCGCTGTGTTCGCTTTTTGACATCTCAAATTTCTCTCGCGAGTGCCATTCGCGCCTGCTCTTCTCACATAAATCCACCAGAGGCTGCTGTCGACTGACTGACCCACCGACCAACCAATCAACCCACCCACCCCTTTCCCTAAATCCAACCAACAGTGTTTTCAAAAGCAATCCAGAAAATAAAACCCTCACGGCCGCCTGATTTTTACCATGTTTTCAGATCTTACCACACCCTGTTATTTACTTGTTTATTTTATTTTTTGCCTTTTGTTTTACCTTCTTTCTGCAACCGCTCTTTGCGGCCAACTTCACTCTGCGTCTCAAGTCCGCCGATGTAAATGGCGAGCCACTGCACAAACTGGTAACTCTGGAAAAGCTGTTCACAAGGAGGTAAGCAGTCAGCTGGTAGCGCGAAAAGAAACAGAAGCCGTCTGCAGTATCATACCGCCTCTTAGCGTTTGTTTTAAAGACGAAATGCAGCCATACATAGCTCTGGCTACATAATTCGCGCTCTCCAGAAATGTATACGGGGGAACGTTTTCACAATGAGCCTGTGTTGAACAAATGGGAAGTAACAAACTCAATTAAACCTAAAAAATTAAGTTGGAAAACTGAATAGTAAAACAATACTGTAAAGCATACTCTAAACAACCTTTATTTGTTTAATTTCCAACTATGAAAAGTATATCTATTTTACAGTTTAGCTGTAATAAAATGAGTCGCAAGTCTTTGTGAATTCTAGTAAAGCCTGAATCATCCTTTAAGCTCTGATCTGGCATAGCATCCACTGATGTGTGAGGTTTATTCATCCTTTTTGATTCCTTAAATCTTTTTTTTTTTTTTCTCAGCTTTCTTGCATCGTCACTATACCCAGATCCTCTTAGCGCAAAAACTTCAGATCAGAGCGCCGCTGTTTCAGACATTTTCGATTTTAAAGCCATCAGCTGTCTGTGAAGATGAAGAAAGATGCTCGTGGATGGAGATGTTTTGACACTGATATCTGTGTTGTAATGAGCCTGTTTGTCCCTCCAGAGACACAGACAGAAAAGCTTTGCTCTCGCTGTTGCTCAGGGCTCCGGCTTACAAATGACTGGGGTGAAAGTGACACCGCAGGCCGCAGATTCACTGATAATCACAGAGAAAACTCACACACACAGTTTAGTGCAACACATTAATGTCTGCTGATGCTTCTCAGGGCGTCTAAACTATTTAGGCTCATGCTGTAAAAAATGAGAGTGATTTCTTTAGTAAAAAAAACAGCAAAAATGCTACAGTGAAACTCTGTAACCTGATTAACAGTAAGTTTTCTTAATATATATATACAATGAATAACTGTAAATTGACTTTTTGAGAAGTCGCTGCTGTTGTTGACATTACTTTGGGTCTTTTCTAGAAAAGGATACGATGAGTAAATGTTACTACCTCAAAACACTGCTGTATGTAACAGTATAAAAGAATAAAATACGATAGTTTACAGTAAAAATTTGCGTTTTCTTTTCTTTACTTTTAATAAGTTTAATGGTAAAATTCCAGCAACTACAGCTGCCTTTTTGTACTGTAAATGTTATGGATATTTTGTAATATAGCAGTAATATAGACAGAGTGCCAGTGTTTGGTTGGATTCGGATGCTACGGCAATATACCAGATATATGATTTTATATCCTAATATAACATTTGGGTAATGACGTTAATGCTAGTTAATGCACTGTAAAAAATAAATCCGTAAAATTTACGGTAAAAAAACGACAGCTGTGGTTGCCAGTATTTAACCGTTAAAAGTACGGTACAAACCGTAAAAGTAATTTCTCATTTTTACAGTAAACTACCGTATATCCTTCATTTATAGAGGTAATATGTTTGTATATTGATTAGCAACATCTACACATCTTTTGTTACACAGATAGACAGATTAACACAGCCATATGCAGGTGGTGATGAGAAAGTTCATAAATAATGAACCAATGCTCATCACACATACATTTTCCCACAAGCAGAAAAGTGTATCAGTGTATAGAAGGTGTTCAGTGTCATTCACACAGCTACTAAACACCAGTATGGTAATATGCATACAATTAAATTCATGAAATAAACATTTGTTTATCAATATTAGATGTAACATACATCTCTAATGTACATAACTGATGGGGAAACAACTAAAAAGATCCATAGTAATCTCAACAAAAAGCATAAAAAGTGATGTACCATACAGGGAACTCTGGGAAAGTCAATTTTCGGTTATTCACCGTATATATTAAGGAAACTTACTGTTAACCAGGTTACGGATTTTTACTGTAGCATTATTACAGTTTATTACCGTTTAAATCACGGCCATTTTTTACTGTGTGTATTTACAACCATGATCTAATAATGAACAATACATGCACAGCATTTATTAATCATTTTCAACCTTTATTATTGCATTGCTTAATGAAAATAAAAAGGTTGTGCTTGTTAAAGGTGCAGTATGTAATTTTGACACCCAGTGGTTGAACTAGGTATTGCACGCCTGGTTCAAAAGTGCAAGTTGCCAGATTGACGACATTAACAGAAGTGTGCCTGACTATCGAGCCTAAAGGCTATTTAAGGCTGATTTAAACTGTGATCTAAATAAAAGCATTGGCACACGATAGAAGGAATGTTTTCCATATTAAAAGGAGTTTTTGTCCTAACCAACACCTGAAATATATATTTTAGAAACAGCTTCTATTTCTTGTAGCTGAACAACATAAAACTGACAATGATCACCTCAGGTACACCTCATGTGCTTTATTCAGTGTTAAATGCTAATAATGTGAGTTTGAATGCCATTTTACATGACATTTATTGCCATACTACTGAAAGCAGCAGCAGATAGTTTATCTCAGATCTTGAAAGTAAAAGAAACCGTCTGAAATTGATCTCTAGAACTGTGAATCCAACACATATCAGTGATTCAGCATCTACATTTAATAATGTTAAAGATGTTTAATATGTATTAATTAGATTATAAACTTTACCATTTCGTTGGAGTGCAGTGAGTGCACTATTCTGTGCTGTGCTGAATGGCTGTATTTAAATTTCTGTCGTGTTTCGTCTGGTGCAAACAGTCAAATTGCTTATCACTGCAAAGCTCGTTATATAGCGTGTTGTTAGGACACGGTGTTACAATGTAACCTGCTCACCTAGTGTTTACGTTCATAGTATTTATATTATTTGCTAATTAATAACCACCTCATGTGGAACTCTGAATCTGAGTCTCATTTTGGAGTCTGCTACTGTCCACCAGAGGTCACATTTCGGTCATGAGTACATGCTTTGAGAGCCTTCCTAACTGAATGAATGAAATACACTGTTTTCCACCAAGGCAACCCGGGGTGCTGAAATATAATTGGCTAAACTGGCATTGAGTGGGTTAAATGAACCAAAACAAAGACAAGCGTTTCGGCACGTAATGCACATTTTCAAAGCAGAATATCTGATTTCAGCATTGTTTTTCAGATAAACAAGAATGTTCACTTAGCATGTTTCTTAAATATCTGCAAACATATTATGGTATTTTTATGCTTTAGAAGAGTCAAAAACTTACATACAGCACCTTTAACATTAGTTAATACACTTTAGGTTAACAAGAACTAACAATTAATGCCTGTATTTTAAATAGCTAGCTTTAACAAAGATGTATAAATACTGTAATAAATGTATTATTCATTATTTGTCCATGCTAGTAAAAATACATTAACTAACAAAACCATCTATAAAGACCTTAAAATGCTAAATATGGGTTTAAATGAAGTCAAATGCATTAAAACCGATTGTCCTCAATCTCAGATCTTTCATTCTCTCCTCCGCTGCCTCTTCTCAGTCATATAATTGCGGTCTGTTATTCATAGCCGTTCTTTCATCCCCAGTTCACATTCTTTCATATAATTATGTGGACGTATTTTCAAGTCATTTTATTCTGAGCCTTGTAATTTATGGCAGGAAATGGTTTGTAGGACAGCCGTGAAATTAACACCTGTTGTTCTCTCGGGATTCAAATTAATTAACCTACTACCTTAATACAGAACAGAGGCACACTGGAGGTGACGGAGTGTCTGTACATGGCCCAGAAAACACGTGTTGGATTCTTATGACACTCGGGAGGAATGAGCATGGCTTTTTAATGCACTTTGGATGCAAAAATCTGACAGAAAATTCTCTTGAACCGTCTCTGGTAAAATAATATTCAATTTCTTTTTGGCTTAATTCCTTTATTAATCTGGGGTCGCCACAGCAGAATGAACCGCCAACTTATCAAGCATATGTTTTACGCAGAGGATGCCCTTCCAGCTGCAACCCATCACTGGGAAACACCCATACACAACGGACAATTTAGCTTACCCAATTCACCTATGCCACATGTCTTTGGACTAGTGGGGGAAACCGGAGCACCCGGAGGAAACCCACTCGAACATGCAAACTCCACGCAGAAAACTGACCCAGCTGGGGCTCGAACCAGCGACCTTCTTGTTGTTAGGCGATCGTGCTACTCGCTGCGCTACCTTGGCGCCGGTAAAATAATAATTCCTAATATATCTTGTCTAATCTGATGTTCGCAAACAAAAAATTTTGATGCTCATCATCTTAAATAATTAAATACATGGGGGCAATTTTAGATGTAGACTTTGAGTTCTGTGTTTAGTACAAAACCCTTTTAAGGCAAGTCATTTTACTCTGCGGCCATTTTTGAAACGCCTCTCGACTATTCTGTTTGAATGGGGAAACATCAAATTCTCCAAAATTGCTTGCCAAGCTTACGATTAAATTTCAGATTAGTAATCACCAATAAAACTAATTCCCAGTTATGGGTTGCAGCTGGAAGGGCATCCGCTGCGTAAAACATGTGCTGGATAAGTTGACGGTTCATTCCGCTGTGGCGACCCCAGATTAATAAAGGAACTAAGCTGAAAAGAAAATGAATAAAATGAAACAACAACTGCCTCTTTAGTTTTATTTCTAAATACTCGAATCACACAAAATCTGCAGAAACTCACATCTGGTCTGAGCACCTCCCCCGAAGAACTGTCAGTCTATAGCTATCGGTGATTGGCTCCTGTACTAGAAGGTGGGGCTTCATTTGCCATATTGACCATTACACTTTTCCCTATTCAAAACTAAATGAGTGACACGTCTCATGTATTCTATAGTCTTTGATTTAGTCCCAGTTTCCACGGTTGCCTTAGTTACTGGTTGGTTAACTGTTTAGTCCCACCTGTTCCTTGTTTTTTTTTCCCTCACAGTTTCATAGACTTGTTTAAACAGTCAGCATCTTAATGTACATTTATAAACTAAACACTACCTGACAAAAGTCTTGTCGCCTATAAGTTTTAGGAACAGCAAATAATAACTTGACTTCTAGTTGATCATTTGGTATCAGAAGTGGCTTATTTGAAAGGCAAAGTCCTCTAGATTACGCTTATTTTACCAAAATAAAATATGATCAAGCCTTGATCTTTAATTATTTAATTAGGACAGTAAGGTCTGACTCTGCTTAGACAAAAGTCTTGTCACTGAACAGGAATAATGTACAGTATAGAATATAAAGTCATGCTGCAGTGGAAACAGAATGAATATTGTGTCTGACTCCATCATGAGCTTGGAGGACTGCATCCATACATCTCTGCAATGACTCAAATCACTTATTAATAAAGTCATCTGGAATGGCAAAGAAAGCGTTCTTGCAGGACTCCCAGAGTTCAACAAGATTCTTTGGATTCATCTTCAATGCCTCCTCCTTCATCTTACCCCACACATGCTCAATAATGTTCATGTATGGTGACTGGGTTGGCCAATCCTGGAGCACCTTGAGCTTTTTTGCTTTCAGGAACTTTGATGTGGAGGCTGAAGTATGAGAAGGAGCGCTATCCTGCTGAAGAATTTGCCCTCTCCTGTGGTTTGTAATGTAATGGGCAGCACAAATGTCTTGATACCTCAGGCTGTTGATGTTGCCATCCACTCTGCAGATCTCTCGTACTGTACGCCCCCATACTGAATATAACTCCAAACCCTGATTTTTCCTTCACCAAACTTGACTGATTTCAGTGAGAATGTTGAGTCCATGCTGGTTCCAATAGGTCTTCTGCAGTATTTGTGATGTATGGGATGCAGTTCATCAAACGATTCATCTTTTCTAAATGGCCAACTAGAAGTCAACTTATTATTTGTTGCTCTTACAACTGAGATCGATGACAAGACTTTTGTCAGGCAGTGTACATTGTATTATATAATTTGTGCATATAATTATCAAAAAAGCTATTTAATTGAAATTCATCTGCATACCTAAACAAAACAAACATTAAAAATCTAGCACTCTTACTCTAGCACTAAATCCTCTGAGCACAAACAAGTTACTTTGTATAGCACTTCTTGTGTGTATTGCCTCTGCTTGTTGAATCGCTAAATGCCTCTTCAACTGTAAGTCGCTTTGGACAAAAGCGTCTGTTAAGTGAAATGTAAACATGTTTCAGCAATATAACTGAGATAAAAATTAAAAGACTTCATAATTATTTACATTTACATACATTTACATGAATAGATTGAATGATGGGCTCAACAATCTGCTGGGTTTTCTGCTGACACAGATTCTGTGTGGGTCTAGTACCCGTGACCACTGTGATTACTGCACAAATAAATGCACTGCACGTGATCAGACCGAAACCTGTGATGAATAATTGAGCGAAGCATCTTCTCAGAGGATAAGGACATACAGTCTCATGAATATTTTCGAGACACTGACAGATCACAGAGTAGCCACATCACTTCCTGTGACATTTACGTGGTGCAGATTTCAAATGCAGAAGGTGAAAATATCAGAAAAAAGCTTGACACTCCAGAAACACTGCACTTTATATTTTATAAAAAGGCTCATTTTTGCCCTAAAGTTAAATATTATACTTTATCTTTTTTTTTTTTTTTAGCTTAGCATAAATCATTGATTCAGATTAGACCATTAGCTCAAAAATTCCAAAAAAGAGTTTCGATAATAATATTATGCAGGCATAATGATATTATGCAGTAGTAATTTATTAGGTGTAGCAAAAAATATTATAATAATAATAATACAAAATTCGTTCCCAGAGATGGGTTGCGGCTGGAAGGGCATCCGCTGCGTAAAATCGTGCTGGATAAGTTGGCGGTTCATTCCGCTGTGGCGACCCCGCAAGGGACAAAGCCGACAAGAAAATGAATGAATGAATAATACAAAATTCCTCAAAATTTGATCTTTTTAATGGTTATGATTTTTTCTTTTTTAATTAAATAATTAAATAATCAATATTACAAAATTATTTTAACATTCATTCATTCATTCATTCATTCATTTTCTTTTCGACTTAGTCCCTTTATTAATCCGGGGTCGCCACAGCGGAATGAACCGCCAACTTATCCAGCACATGTTTTACGCAGTGGATGCCCTTCCAGCCGCAACCCGTTACTGGGAAACACCCATAAACACTCATTCACACACACACATTACGGACAATTTAGCCTACCCAATTCACCTGTTCCGCATGTCTTTGGACACCCGGAGGAAACCTACGCGAACACGGGGAGAACATGCAAACTCCACACAGAAACGCCAACTGACCCAGCCGAGGCTCGAACCAGCGATCTTCTTGCAAAATTCCACTAAACTGTATATTTTGTAATGGTCAGGATTTTTCCTTTTATTACATATTTAAAGATTCAATATAACAGTTTTATTTTAACATATTTAAAAAAATCCACTAAACTTTATATTTTTGTAATGGTTATAATTTGTCCTGTTTATTAAATAATTAAATACTCTATTTAAAATGTTTAGTTTTTTAAATATTAAAAACGTTAATTCTACTAAATTTGATATTTTTTAATGGTTCTGATTTTCAATCTTTATTAAATAACTAAATAATTAATATTATTATTTCATTTTAACATATTCAAACGAAAATAAAACATTCCACTAAATTGTTTCTTTTCATTAAATAATTAAATAATAATTTTTTGCATTTTGATTTTATGTTATTTAGTTAGATTACTGACTAATCTAATACACAAATATCTTATTGTAAAGCATACAAAAGTATTATTTTAAAAGAGAGATCTGTAAGGGCTATACTCATTTATGCTGGCCAAAAATATTTTTTTAAATTGTTGCAATTTTTTTTTTAAATAATATAAAACCTGAAAAATCACATGTACATCAGTATTCACAGCCTTTGCTCAGTACTTTGTTGATGCACCTTTGGCAGCAATTACAGCCTCAAGCACACCTGTCTTTGGGAATTTTTGCCCATTCCTCTTTGCAATACCTCTCAAGCTCTATCAGGTTGGATGGGAAGCGACGGTGTACAGCCATTTTCAGATCTCTCCAGAGATATTCAGTAGGGTTTAGGTCTGGGCTCTGGCTGGGCCACTCATTCACAGAGTTGTTGTGAAGCCACTCCATTGATATTTTGGCTGTGTGCTTTGGGTCATTGTCCTGCTGGAAGATGAACCGTCGCCCCAGTCTGAGGTCAAGAGCACTCTGAAGCAGGTTTTCATTCAGGATGTCTCTGTACATTGCTGCATTCATCTTTCCCTCTATCCTGACTAGTCTTCCAGTTCCTGCTGCTGAAAAACATCCCCACAGAATGATGCTGCCACCACCATGCTTCACTGTAGGGATGGTATTAGCCTGGTGATGAGCGGTGCCTGGTTTTCTCCAAACGTAACGCCTGGCATTCACTCCAAAGAGTTCAATTTTAATCTCATCAGACCAGAGAACTTAGTTTCTTATGGTCTGAGAGTCCTTCAGATGCCTTTTGGCAAATTCCAGGCGGGGAGTGGCTTCCGTCTGGCCACTCTACCATACAGGCCTGATTGGTGGATTGCTGCACAGATGGTTGTCCTTCTGTAAGGTTCTCCTCTCTCCACAGAAGAATGCTGGAGCTCAGACAGAGTGACCATCAAGTTATTGATCTCCTCCCTGACTAAGGCCCTTCTCCCCCGATCACTCAGCTTAGATGGCCGGCCAGCTCTAGGAAGAGTCCTGGTGGTTCCAAACATCTTCCACTTACGGATGATGGAGGCCACTGTGCTCATTGGAACTTTCAGAGCAGCAGAAATGTTTCTGTAACCTTCCCCAGCCTTGTGCCTCGAGACAATCCTGTCTCGGAGGTCTACAGACAATTCCTTTGTCTTCATGCTTGGTTTGTGCTTTGACATGCACTGTCAACCCTGGGGCCTTATATAGACAGGTGTATGCCTTTACAAATCATGTCCAATCAACTGAATTGACCACAGGTGAACTCCAATGAAGCTGCTGAAACATCTCAAGAATGATCAGTGGAAACAGAATGTACCTGAGCTCAGTTTAGAGCTTCACAGCAAAGGCTGTGAATACTGATGTACATGTGATTTTTCAAGTTTCTTATTTTTAATAAATTTGCAACAATTTAAAAAACTCTTTTTCCACATGGTCATTATGGGGGATTGTGTGTAGAATGTTGAGGAAATAAATTAATTTAATTCATTTTGGAATAAGGCTGTAACATAAACAAATGTGGGAAAAGTGAAGCGCTATGAATACTTTCCGGATGCACTGTATATAGTCAGAGGAAAGGGATCTGCTGAATAACTGTATTGTGGTTGAATCACAGTCTTTTTCCACTGTTCTTCCGGTCTTCCTGCTGACAGGAGTAATGCACGCTCTCTAAGTGAATTTTTCAGTGATTTGACATCATAATGACCAGAAGCCCGTTCTGCTCCATCCACAGATGAGCTGCGTGTGCTGCCATAACTTGATGCTTTGTTGCCATGGTGATATTTCCAGCAAACTTTCCGCCCAAAGATGCAATAATTGCACACAGAAGCAAAGTCATAATTCTGTGTTTATGGCCGTGCCAGATGTTGCTTGCTAAGTGCTTAATGTAAAGCAGTTTGCATAATTCAACTGGATGAAAGAGCATTAAAATGTAAGAATCCTCTCAGGAATTAATGCACCATAAAGATGCTCACCAAGATGATGAGCTTTTATTTAACATAAAACATATATAAAATTAATTATGTTTTGAAATATTATCACAGTTTAAATGAACTGTTGCAAATGTAATGAATTTTCAGCATCATTACTTCAGTCTAGGGATGACACGGTGACTCAGTGGTTAACACTGTCACCTCACAGCAAGAAGGTCGCTGATTTGAGTCCCGGCTGGGTCAGTTTGCGTTTCTGTGTGGAGTTTGCATGTTCTCTCCGTGTTGGCGTGGGTTTCCTCCGGGTGCTCCGGTTTCCCCCACAGTCCAAACACATGCGCTATAGGTGAATTGGAGAAACTAAATTGTCCGTAGTGTGTGTGTGTGAATGAGTGCGGATAGGTGTTTCCCAGTACTGGGTTGTAGCTGGAAGAGCATCCGCTGCATAAAACATATGCTGAAATAGTTGGCGGTTCATTCCACTGTGGTGACCCCTGATGGCAAAAGGGACTAAGCTGAAGGAAAATGAATGAATGAATTACTTCAGTCCTTAGTGTCACATGAACCTGAATAAAACATTTTAATATAACAATTTACAACATAACTAAATATAAAAAATAAATAAAAACTATTTATTGTGATTTATTAAAATTAAATGCATTTTTATAATTACTGAATAATAATAATAATAATAATAATAAATAATAATAATAATAATAATAATAATAATAATAATAATTTTAATAATTATAATAATAATTAAAATAATAATAATAATAATAATAATAATAATAATAATTTTAATAATTATAATAATAATTAAAATAATTATAATAATAATAATAATAATTAAAATAATAATAATAATAATAATAATAATAATAATAATAATAATAATAATAATTAAACAGCTATTTTAAAAAATCTATTTCTTTAAAGGGCACCTATGATGAAAATCATCTTTTGTAAGCTGTTTGGACAGAACTGTGTGTATTTATAGTGTGTCCACAGTCATATTGGGGTGATTTAAACACAGTAAGCCTCTTTTTTTTATTTTCCTGATGTTAAAATAGGATCCAAATCCCTCCTATTTTGAGGCCGACCGCAACGTGATGTAGGAGTGTGATTTCCCCGCCCACCAAATTGATTGACAGCCGCATATTAACATGTCTCTATAGTAACGCGTATAATCATCACAACAAGACCGGACGTGCGCAAAGGAACCGGGATTAAAAGATCTGTTGAGCTCTCTGTGATCATCAATCATCATCAAATGTGCTCAAGAGTGAGTTTTACAAGTTTAAAACGTTTTTAAAACAGTGCATGTTTGTAATGAATTACAGCGATTTTCCTGTCTTTACTTTATCAGCACAGCTGCATGTCAGTACAATTACAAAAGACGCTTCAATCCTGATTTGTGGACGTTAAAGCGGGTTTATTTTGTACATTAACATAACGGATATCCATACAGCAGAAGATATTAACGTGTATCCTGTCACAGTGCAAAGTTAAATGTGTGCGCTGTGTGTGTGTCCGCTGTGTGTGTGTGCATGAACTTTGTAATGACATTGTGTGTGACTCATCGTTGCAACTCCACAACAAATACATCAAATAATCATTGGGAAAGTTTCTACTTACTGTAGTATTTCTCACAAACGTTACATGAGATCTGCTTCCTTCATGTCACTGTGCTGTTTATCCAACTGATAACTGATAACAAAGTTCTGATAACTGAACTTTGAATTATTTTTAACTATACAGAAGTAAAGTAAATGTGTATGCGTGTTTTAATTATGCTTTGTCATATTAATATTTTAATTTATAATTCATTCATTCATTTTCTTTTCGGCTTAGTCCCTTTATTAATCCGGGGTCGCCACAACGGAATCAACCGCCAATT
>LR812532.1:5472489-5499989 GCA_903798195.1 Danio kyathit
CCTAAAATAGACAAAATATCATAATAACATAATCTTGTCTGTCTTTCCTCAGTTTGTGGCTCATCCAAACTGTCAGCAGCAGTTGTTGACGATCTGGTACGAGAATCTGTCTGGTCTTCGAGAGCAAACCACTGCGGTCAAATGTCTGGTGGTTTTGGTGGTGGCGTTAGGACTCCCCCTGCTCGCCGTGGGCTATTGGTTTGCCCCGTGCAGTAAGGTAAAACGCTGTCAAGCTTCAGAAAACCTCAACACCTCCAGGTCCTACAATCCATTCCTCATTAATTATCAGTAGTATTGTCTGTTGTATGATGAATCCTGAAGAAAGAGTCTGTTTTGTTATTAATTATATCTGTTGATCTGCTTTCTCCATCTTTTTCTCAGCTTGGTAAAATCCTGCGCAGTCCTTTCATGAAGTTTGTGGCTCACGCGGCCTCCTTCATAATCTTCCTTTGTCTGCTGGTGTTCAACGCTTCTGACCGTTTCGAGGGCATCACAACGCTTCCCAACGTCACCGTCACGGACCACCCGCTGCAGATCTTCAGGGTCAAGACCACTCAGTTCTCATGGACAGAAATACTCATCATGGTCTGGGTGGCAGGTAGGGATGTGTGCTTTTTATCACCTATGAGCTGGTTTGCATGCACACCAATATGTTGATCAAAATTATTCGCCCTCCTGTGAAATTCTTTTTAAATGTTTCCCAAATGATGTTTAACAGAGCAAGGAAATTTTCACAGTATTTCCTATAATATTTTTTCTTCTGGAGAAAGTCTAAGGCCCCGTTTACACTAATGCGTTTTCGTTTTTAAACGTATAAGTTTTGCTACGGTTACGCCAATCGTCCACACTACGCCGGAGTTTTCGAGCCCCGAAAACGGAGCATTTTGGAACTGCTAGAGGTCGTTTTCATTCTAAAACGCTGCTGCTCCGTCTCAGTGTGGATGGGGGAAAGCGGAGACATCTGAAAACGGAGGCGGGGCTGCAGACATTCGCCTCTCTGATTGGGGCTTTTCCCTCAATATTAAGTAGCCTACACACAGTTCAGTCCTGCATCCTCTCCTTGTAAGTTCAGACTTCACAAATTAATAGGGAAAACAAACACCCGAGTGTGTACTTTATAAAGTCATTCACATCACCCTGGCTATGCTGTTTCACTATGCTGTTTCACTATCTTAACAATAAAATGAAAACATGATGTGAGGAACTGCCTATTTTCATTTTGATATTATAAGCAACTTAACAGATATCAAAAATGTTGAGGCGTTGTGTAGCTGCATAATATGAGCGTCATCATCATGCATATTTATAACAAAACGGAGCCTATAACATTACTGCCTTCTTTCATTTTCATTGAAAATACGAAACATACCGTCTCTTACATTGAATATCAGTTTTAATAATTAATAATGGCCATTATAAAAGTATAACGCACAATAATTTTATACAATAAAGAAAATAAAAGCAAGCAATCAGTCAGATGTGCAGAATCGGTGTCCGCGGTTATATTAATTAAGATATTAACCTAACTTATCTTTGCGCTCAGTCAAAACACGCTACCTGAGCACAAGTAATAGATTCAAAAGACGAAAGTCGGGGAATATGTCGTCAGATATAGACGACAAGATGAATTAAATATCACGTTTAACAAATATAGTGAGATTAGATCCAGCGGGAGATCCGTGATGAACAGTCCGATGGGTATGCGCTCAAAGCACGCTGCAGTGCATGCCAGAGAGTGTGTGTGTGATCACGTGATGTGCGTTTTCACCGTTTTAGTGTAGACAGAGAGCTGTTCAGAAACGCTGGGTGAAACGCTAGTGCTAAAACGTACTAGTGTAAACGGGGCCTTATTTGTTTTAATTTGGCTAGAATAAAAGCTGTTTGAATTTTTTTGTAACTATTTTAGGGTCAATATTATAAGCCCCCTTAAGAAATGTTTGTTTTGGATCTTCTACAGAACAAACCACTGTTATGACTTGTCTGAAAGCCTTTAAATGGGTCACACTTTATTTCGATGGTCCGTTTGTTGAATATAAGTTACATTGCATCTACATGTCAATTAATTATCATTAGATTATAAGTAGACTGTTAGGTTGGGGTTGGGGTTGGGGTTGGAGTTAGGGTTAGTGTAAGTTGACATGTACTTGCGAAGTTTCTTATAGTCAGTTAAATGTCTGTTGAAGGACTGTTAAATGTCAGTATCAACAGATATTATGTAGACAGTCTACTAATACTCAAATGGACCATCAAAATAAAGTGTTACCTTTAAATGTCACTTTAAGCTGAATACTAGTATCTTGAAAAATATCTAGTCAAATATTATGTGCTGTCATCATGGCAAAGATAAATGAAATCAGTTATTAGAAATGAGTTAATAAAACTATTATATTTAATCTTCTTTCTGTTAAACAGAAATTGGGGAAAAATATACAATAATTCAGGAGGGCTAATAATTCTGACTTCAACTCTAACTATCAGTTAGTGAGATGACCTGATTTAACAGTCTTATGTGCAGTCATTGGTGCTGATGTGCTGAAATGCAAGCAATGAAATATAGGACAGTATACTGTATATGTGAGTTGTGGTGTTAAAGTAAATTAAAATAACTTTTATTAAAATGTCAGCAGGACACTTATTCTTCTATCATATTTGAACTTTCTACAACTGGACCACGTTTCCTGAAAAAATGCTGAAAATGCTTTTTTCTTTTAAATATTTCTAGTGTCAAAAGAAAGTTGGAGAATGTGATATATGAAAATATATGTGCACTTCAATGAGCCTGCAGAAATCTTCCTGTGTTCACTGGGTTATTTTTATACGTTTTCTTATATATATGTAATGTTATTGCATATGTACTGTATCTTAAGCAGTATTTAGATGTATTTTGTTTTTACAGATGTATGTATATATACTTTATGTACATTTCTAAACATAATAGTTTTAATAACTCATTTCTAATAACAGTTTTATTTTATCTTTGCCATGATGACAGTAAATAATATTTTACTAGATATTCAACTTCAACTGTATATATATATATGTGTGCGTGCGTGCGTGCGTGCCAACTCAGGCATACAGTATTTCTGTTTCTTATTGAAGTGTGCATAATGTTTTAGTTTCATGTTGTCAATGTTCTCGAAATGTTATTAAAAAGCATTATTAGAACATTCCATCCAAATGATAATAATGTTTAAGAGTGTTTATTTATTTATTTATTTATTTATTTATTATTATTTGTTTCTTTATTTGTTTACAAGTTTATTTGTTTATTTATTTGTTTGTTTGTTTTTATTTGCGTGCATATTTATTTATTTATTTAACTCTTTATTTGTTTATTTGTTTGTTTTCTTGTTTATTTATTTATTTATTTATTTATTTGTTTATTTATTTGTTTGTTTGTTTTATTTGCGTGCATATTTATTTATTTATTTAACTCTTTATTTGTTTATTTGTTTGTTTTCTTGTTTGTTTATTTATTTATTTATTTGTTTGTTTATTTGTTTGTTTGTTTACATGTTTGTTTATTTATTTATTTCATTCCTTCTTTCTTTATTTTTTGTTTGTTTTTATTTGTTTATTTATTTATTTATTAGTTTGTTTACTTGTTTATTTATTGGTTTGTTTTCTTGTTTGTTTATTTGTTCATTTGTTTTTTGTTTGTTTACATGTTTATTTATCTATTTTTTGTTTATTTATTTGTTTGTTTACTTGTTTATTTATTTGTTTCTTTCTTTCTTTGTTTTTATTTGTTTACATGTTTATTTATTTATTGAATTATTTATTTATTTATTTATTTATTTATTTATTTATTTATTTATTTATTTATTTATTTATTTACTTGTTTATTCATTCGTTTGTTTGTTTGTTTGTTTAATGTTAACTTATTGTTAACTGTTAATTTATGTTAATTTATTTATTTAAATACTTCTTTATTTATTTATTTGTTTGTTTGTTCATTTATTAAACCATAAGTTAAAGGTAAAGATTTAACATTTAGTGAGAATTTTTTTTCATCAGTTTTTAGAGGAAACAATAGGCATACTGAAGTTATCTTATGTGCAGTTGCTTTTTCTTCTATCAGTTTTAGTAGAACTGGATATTTAATCAAGCGGCTGACATTTTTTTTGTCCTGGGCTGTCAGATATAGAGCTCTCACTGCAGGCCCAGAGCAGGAGGATCAATGAAGCGTTCAATTGCTTCCACCTGATGAGAGCGATTGAGCACCAGAGTTTGAGTGGATTACAGCCAATGTTCTCTGACAGGACTGAAAATAATGTGTCTTCTTAAACGCTTATTTCCTTACAGAGTCGTGCTGGGCAGTAGTGATACTGTAGTGTAGTCCCAGCAAACAATTTTGTGTCTAATAAATATCTAATAGACGTCTAAACGTAGCTTGGCTAAAATCAGGCTAAACTTAGGCTGTCAGTGAAAATCTAATAGACATCTAAGACAAAAAAAAACAAAAAAAAAAACTAGACTAGTCATCAAATACACAGGAATGAATGACTACACATCTATAAATCTGTCTAATCTGTGTAAGTCTTCATTTAGCGACTTAGCCATTCATTCATTAATTTTCCTTCAGCTTAGTCCCTTATTTATCAGGGGTCACAACAGCGGAATGAACCGCCAACTATTCCAGCATATGTTTTATGCAGCGGATGCCCTTCCAGCCACAACCCAGTACTAGGAAACATCCATACACTCAAACATTTCACACATTACGGCCAATTTAGTTCATTTAATTCACCTATAATGCATGTGTTTGGACTGTGGGGGCAACCGGAGCACCCGGATGATATTTGGATTTTTAATATGCAATCATCCAGTAGTTTTATTGGTTTATGTGCATCCATATGACCTGAAAAAGTAACTGAAACTGTGTTCGTGGAGTGACCATTTTCAAGTCTCCAGTGTGCAAGATTTTAAAAACTAACACCATTAATGGACAACACAGTTTGAGCAGGTTCGATCGGTTAACACACTTACAGCCTGCATGGCTTTTAAAGGTGTCCCCATTGATTGAAAGCCTGCCACTTTGTCAAGACTGAAACAGTAAGCAACACTTTCAGATTTTTGCACCAGGAAAAGTGAAAAAAAATCTTATGATTTCATGAATAATTAAGAGGCGAAGCAGAAATAGTGCATCAACACATTACAGCATGTGTTTCTGATTCAGTGGTTATATCTATAATGTGATAACTAAAAACAATTAAAAAATTGATTTTAAAATAATTGAAGGAAACACACACTATCTACCATCTGTGATTATTTATTGAACATCAACGCCGAACAACTGAAATTAAAACACACATTGGCTAAAATAAATAAATAACTTAATAAATTAAAATAAATTATCGTCAGTGTTTTTCATATTAAAAGTAGAGAATAAGCAGTATCTCTTCGAAATAAAAGTCTTGTATATCCTGTAAATAATATTTTAAACAGTGTATTTTTTGCATCTATATCATTTTTGCATAATAATCATTTTAGTGTAATCTCAAGGCATCTCTGGTGCAGCTTACAATCATTGTCAATGTCGAGCAAAGTAAGGCTCAACAATCCTTGCGCATAGCCGTGCTGCCGGTCTGCACTGTAAATACTATAAATAGATATTCTGCAATTTGATTTACATTATAATTAGCACTTTACTGTTTTAGGTTTGTTTGAATGAAAAGCTGTTATTTATAATTAAAATAAATGTTTTTTGTTTGCAATTATTTTAGAAATATGATTTTTTTTATTGCATTGTTTTTGTTATCAGACGATTTCTAAATAAAGACATTGATATGTGAAAATACGTCTAAATATCATTTTGAGATGTTTCTTACACTACATAAACTAAAATACAGTAATATGTTTTGAAAATAGTTGAAATGTGTAGTTTCTGTAAGCTTTTTCTTAAGAAAAGGTTTTTATTTAATTTTTTATTTACAAAAAGTCCAGGCGATTTATTTTTATTTTTTTATAAAATGTCAATTGGAGACTCCAAATGGACACTAAATGAGGAAATACCACACATGTTCATCTGAAATACTTTTATCTTGTGTGGTTTTGTAGGCAGAACAGTTTTGAATAGATTTGCATATATGCATTATTCAATTTTGACTCATTTGGTCATTTGGTTACCAGGTGTCCATTTGGAGTTTCCAAATGGCTTTTTAGAAAGGACGCCTACAGTATACTTGTTTTAAATAAAAGCTTACAGAAGCTACATTTTTGAGAGTATCATCATGAAATTTGAATCTAAACATAGTCAGACATTCAGCTTCATCTTTCTGGTGTTTCCATGCCCTTATCATAATAGTCACATTCATTTTTCCTCTAATGAATTTCATTGACACTAATCGCAATTCACTTTCATCTATATTTTACCATGGTTTACTCTGTTTCTTTACTACTTTCAGTTATTTTGACCCTTGGATACCAAACTAGCCAATGTATAGTTTCAAACAAAACCAGACTTGTGAACATAGACCACAGGGTTAAAGAGCTACAGATATTTATATTTGGGTAAGTCGTTTTCTGATAAATGCTCAAAAATGAGGCGCAGGTTAAATTAAACTTCTGCGTGCTGTTTGTGTTGCTCTGCAATAACACTTTCGAAAAGCTAGCTGGCAGCGTATTTTATGTTCCTCTGTGTCAAGTTTCTTCATGGGCGTTTTGATTTTTCCGAACGCTACCTTAATGTACAAGAAGCTAAAACTCGCTCATTCAGCGGCAGGAACAGGCGGACATTAAACAACTTTAATCATAAGGTAAACACAAAACAAAAGTTTCCAGCCTCCATCTGGAGCTCCTCTACGGGGCTCGACACTCGCTCCAACGGGCTTGCTGCTGTCCTGCGACTCTCTGCGCCATCCACGTGTGTCAACGCTACCAAATCGACCAATCACAGAGCTTGAGCTACGCCTCGTCGTAATGTGTAGTTATATTTTTGAGAGGTGCGTGGGTATGCGACTGCGCGAAGGCTGCGCCGGACAATACGCGTGCGCTTGATGCAGAATCAACAACAACAGTCAGCCTTAACAGAGTGGGGTCACGTGACCACACGCGGTAGGGAAAATAATCGAAAAAATCTACCTGGGAAAATTAGATCGATTATAGGTTCTGAATGTCGATTTCGATTATTTTTCAATTAATCGCCCAGCCCTACCTCTTAATAATAATAATAATAATAATAAAACAGATGCAAACCTAATATGTAACACATATCGGTTTCAAAAACATATTTTGAAACCTAATATACAGCGGGGGAAATAAGTATTATATGTATTGAAACATTTCTCTGAGGTATAACATATTTCTAAAGGTGTCGGTGACTTGAAATTTCCCCGGATGTTGATAACAACCAAAGAAATCCATATATGTAAAGAAAACAAATCTAGGTAGTTTACAAATAAAGTCATGAGTAATAAAATGACACAGGGAAAAAATATTGAACACATGAAGAAAGGGAGGTGTAGTTCTGCAGTGAAAGCCCAGACAGCAGCTGAAATCTCTCAGTAGTTCTTCAGCAACCCTCTGCCCTTCCTCAGTGTAAATGAATATCAGCTGCTTCAGTCCAACATCTACATTAGCAGGAGGATGAAGATGAACCCAGGGTGGACATTTCAGCAAGACAATGATCCAAAACACAGCCAAGAAACTCTCAAATGCTTTCAGAGAAAGAAAATCCAGCTGTAGAATGGCCCAGCCAATCACCTGACTTGAATCCAATAGAAAACACAAAATAAAGCTCATATTTGATAGACGAGACCCACAGAACCATCAAGATTTTGACACTATGTTGAAGTCTGTGAGAAACTCACATCTGAGCAATGCATGACACTTCATTCTCCACATGAGAGGCGTCTTTAAGCTGCCATCACCAAAGCCTTTTATAGAAAGTATTAAATACATTTCAGTAGTTGAGCACTTTCTCCTCGTGTCATTGCATTGTTATTACACAGAACTCATTTTTCAGGTCAATTCCATGTCAACAGCTCCTTTAAAAAATATTATTCCCTGGAGAAAACCTGACCTGTTCAATACTTATTTTCCTTGCTGTATAATGAGGTGCATTCAGAACCACAGACGAAATAGGAAAATGTTGTAAAGCCAATCCAATCAGCTTTCAGCCCTCTCAGGGATGCATTGCCTGCAAAAGGCCTGGCATTATTAAATCTGGTTCAGCAGTTGTGACAGTGATGAACGAACATGCGTCATTTCAAATGCCTGAAACAAAATAATATACTAAATAGTGCTTGAGTGTGAGACAGTAGTTTCCAGTTCATGTGTCAAGCTTTTCTTGAGTAGCATCCCAGCTAAATATTTTTGGGTTTAAAAAGGTTCCCTTAACATTCCCATTGTGTTACAGAATGCTTTTTAAAATCTTTTTACAACATTCTTCATTTCTTAGAGAATTTTCTCTACAGATTTGTTCAGAATTGTTGTTCAGGGGTGCGTTTCCCAAACAATGATGCAACTCGCAGCTGAACTATCATAGTACAGTGCATCGTTTGGGAAAAGAACAATGTAGTGACGAGTGTTTCACAAAACCCGTCGTTTCTCTGACGCAGATCCATCGCTTGAACCATGTTAGTTATAAGCAGGGCCAGACGTAATCTGCGGACGTTTTTTGCTATTTCTGCGGAATTATTTTAGGAGTATCAAAACTAAAACCTTAAAATGTGAACTAAAAAATAATATCTTTTTAACTTTTATTTAATGTTTAAAATGCAAATCCAATTAGATTAACAGTAAATAGTTAACTGTAAATAAATAAACAGAATTAATGATGGGCTAAAAATCTGCGGAAATCTGCAGAATTCTGCACGCGCAGATTCCGTGTGGGCCTAGTTATAAGGTAAAACGCCCATAATGATGCTCTAAACGGGGGGGAGTAACTACTTCTTTAGAGAAGAACCCCATAATTTATTTGTGCAAATTATATTGTTTTACACGAACACTCACTTAAAAATAAAATCCAATATTAGTTTTGGTAAAAACATGCACTCGTTTCCATATTAATTGAAATATACAGTATGTAAATATCACATATAGGCCCTGTGTGTCCTTTACAAATATTATTGAGAATATTATATAGTCTATTCTAAAAGATAAAATCACTTACAAAAGCGGACACGTATTCTAATATCATATATAAATCATATATAAATAAATAAATAATGAGGCTATTTATTAAGAAATTAAATTTAATATTTATTAGAATGAAAAAAAATCCTACTTTAATAATATTATTAATGATGATGATGATTATTATTATTATTAATATTGTCATTATTATTATTTATTATTATTATTATTATTATTAAGTAAGATATTGTTTATTTATTTAATTTTTTTTTGAAAAGTCTACTTTTACAAATTGACACATGCAAACCACTGCGGAAATGTTTTAACCAACAGGTCCATGTCATATACAGTACAGATACTTAATAAATAACCCACTATAAATGAAAAGAATTAACGTATGCTATGTTTTTTGTTTTCACAAGCTTTGGAGACGTAACAGGTCACCTATAGCTTTCGTCATGAGCCACGGCTGTGTTCAAAATGACATCAGTGTTTTCAAAGTTCACTTCGCTAAAACTGAACTAAAAACTTTGAAAGCAAATTACAGCTAAGAGTGATGACTTTAATGTTTAAAAAAAAAAATAATTCCAAGTTTAAATGTTAGAATGTTCTAAACGAATAGGGCATAGGGGGGGATAACTGGAAATAGAACACCGCCAAGAACTATGTTTCTAACTACAAATCCAGAGGTGTAGTCGCAAGCATACAAGTTTGCGATGCAGTCAGCAAAATCAGCGAACTATGTTTGTAACAACAGAACGCTCAGGTTACTAAAGTAACCCTCGTTCCCCGAGGGGGGGAACGGAAATGCTATGTGGAAAAACTTCCACTATGGGGATTTCGTCAGAATCCAATCATCTGAAAGAGTATAAAAACGGGCCAATGAAATGCCAATGAGTTGGCAGCGTCAGCGTGCACAGCTGTCTTGAATGACAATCAGTGTGGCATAAAAGGCTAGCATGTGCTCAGCAACGCTATCCTTTTCTAGCTGAAGAGGCTTTCACACTCAACAGCTAAGGGACAATCATTGTGGCGAAGGAACATAGCATTTCCGTTCCCCCCCTCGGGGAACGAGGGTTACTTTAGTAACCTGAGCGTTCCCCTTCGGGAGGGGAACTTCAATGCTATGTGGAAAAACTTCCACTATGGGGAAATTTATGGAAAGCGCCACAACGAAAGAACCTTACCATGTCTCCAGTGAGGGGCGCGCCACGCAGTAGTACGAGCGCACCTGCATCGCTGGAGACACAGTCCTCCAACGTGTCCCCTGGCCCTTACTTACCCTACTTACCTTTTCTGGTTTAGATATACTTTTCGGGGAGTCGTAAGATACACCTAGTTAATTTCTAGGAATTTTAGATACGACAGTACGTTGGGAAAGCGTTCAGTCCCGATAGGGAGGACGCTGCGGAGGCCACCTGCTGCCCGGGGAGGGGAGACCTGGTGGCAAGTAGTATATGGACTAGCCCTGAGAAGGGGGAGTGCACATATGAAGATGGTTAGCGGGGAGGGAAGACACGAGTCCGCCCCGGAGGGGGGAACTACATCGTGGCTGAGTGAGCATATGGGATCGCCAGCGGGGATCACACATAGCAGGCACCTATACCCAGAACGCGGGATGACCAGCGGGCATACCTACAACGTAACGGGCCATCGCCTGACTCCTCCGCTGAGTCAGGTGGTGGGGGCCTCGGAGGAACTCTGCAGGGTTCGCCAAGCGGGGAACTCGACTGACAAAGCGAGAAAAGCGCACGTATCTCTGTGTTAGAGAGAAAGGCGCAGCAAGCGTTTTACAACACCTAACCGAATTTCCTCATTCACCGCTCGTGAGGAAATCAGTTCACTCGAAGATAAATCTCACAAATGCTCAGGTGTCGCCCAGCCCGCAGCTCTACAATGTCTGTTAGAGAGGCGCCGCGTGCTAACGCCCAAAAGGATGCGCGCTCCGAGTGGAGCGCGCTCCGAGTGGGGGACACGGCTCGCCCTAGCTCGATGAGCGAGGGAGATGGCATTCACTGTTCAGTGGGCCAACCTCTGTTTAGATATGGCACTTCCCATCTGCCAATCACCGTAACAGATAAAGAGCTGCTCAGAGGATCTAAGCTCTGAGTACGGTCCGTTATAATACGCAAGCGCGAACAGGACACCGCAATAAAGGGGCTGGGTCTGCCTCCTCCGTGGGCAGCGCTTGCAGGTTCACTACATAGTCTAAACGAGCGCTGTAGGAACCTAGGGCACCTAGGTGGGCCGGGGTCTCAGGTAAACGTGAGAGTGGGCCGGCCCAAAACGCTGGCACATTTCGCTGACCGAAAATGCCTCCAGATACCCGCCCATTTGACCGATGCCAACGCGACCAGCAGAGCTGTCTACCTGGACAGAAATCATATAGATACTGAGTCGAGTGATCGAGCAGACCTCTCCTACGAGAGATCTTCAAATGGGTAAGAGAGGGGACAGGATATATATATCTACGTCTCGCGCCTCTGGGGACTGGATGATGAGGCGATGCTTTCCCAGCGCGCCGCCATCGCCGCATCCTCAGAGCGGGGATGATCGCCACGCCAACCCCTCAGTGCGGAGGGGACAGCCTTGGCTCCAGCCAACTGAAGGAGGACAGCATCACACTGATCTGGCATGTTTGGGGTTTCCTTCTCGGAGAGAAGTACACCACACAGCGAATAGACTCCACATCAGGGCATAGGCATGCCTCATAGAGGGTGCTCTAGGCCTGAGTGATGGTGTTAACCACCTAACGGTAGGTCACCTAAGTCCTCCGAGCTCCATCTATGGGCCACACGTGATGTCCATAGAACTGGGCGCGGGTGCCAAACGGTGCCTGTCCCTAAAGAAGAAGTTTCTTCCATGGGACATGCCAGGGAGGGGCCATCACGAGGAGAGAGCTAGAATACAGGTTTGATTGGGCCTGAGAGGCGCAATGCATAGACCTGTTCCTCGTCCTCCCTGACTTTACACAGCATCTGTGCGAGTAGGCTCACTGGAGAAATGCGTATTACGCACGCCCCGGGGCCAGCTGTGTAGCCAGTGCGCAGAACGCACCCATAACAGCTGGACAGTCGGGGGTGGAGCCTCCATTCTCCCAGGCGAACTGCCGTGAGAGCGCAGCGGCTGCACGGTTGAGCTCGGCGGGGAAAAATGGAATGCAGCGATTGCGCCGCGTATGACTCCGGGGGAGCAGACGGCGAGCGAGCTGAGACATGCGGCGACAGCGAATATCTCCCTTGCGGTTGATATACACCATCGCCACCATGCTGTTCGTCCTGACCAGCACGTGTTTCCCTTCTAACACCGGTAAAAAACGGTGCAGCGTGAGATACACTGCCAACAGCTCCAGGCAGTTAAGATGCCAATGCAACCAGTTTCCTACCACGGAACCACAGCTGCATGCCCGCAACACACGGCCCCCCAGCGTGAACTGGAAGCATCCGTCAAACGACGACATGCCTGGACGCTTGTTCTAGAGGCCCGCGGGCCTGTAGAACACAGGGTCCATCCAGAGGCTGAGGGCGCGGCGACACAGCGGAGTGACAGTCACCCGGTGCGCGCTCGCGTGCCATGCGCGTCTAGGGACCCGATCGTGAAGCAAATGCTGAAGTGGTCTCATATGGAGCATCCGAGCGGCGAGACCGCGGCTGCGGATGTCATATGCTCCAGGAGCCTCTGAAATAATATCAGTGGGACCACATTTTCCTGTCGAACTCTCTCAGACAGGCCAGCATCAGCCCGGCGCGCTCTCGGGGGAGGCGCGCCGTCATGGTGATCGAGTCCAGCTCCAACCCGAGAAAAGAGTTGCTCTGCACGGGGGCGAGGCTGCTCTTTTCTCGGTTGACCTGAAACCCCAATTGGTCGAAGTGCCGAAACACCCTGTCTCTGTGCGTAATCAATTAATCCAGCGAGCGCGCTGAAATCAGCCAGTCGCTTGAAACAATTGAGTATGCGGATGCCCGCAAGCCGAAGCTGGGGCACCCTCCGCGAGCTTGGTGAAAACCCGCGGAGACAGAGAGAGCCAAAAGGGGAGGACTTGTACCGCCAGACTCGACTTCAGACGCAAACCGCAGGAAACTGACGGTGGCGTGGAAGTATGGAGAAAGTACGCGTCCTTCAGGTCTACTGCTGCAGACCAATCCCGAGGACGAACGCTCCGGAAGGTGCGCTTCTGCGTAAGCTTTCTGAACGGCAGCTTGTGAAGCCAGCGGTTCAAAAAGCGCAGATCAAGGATTGGCCGTAGCCCACCGCTCTTTTTGGGTACGATGAAGTGCGGGCTGTAAACCCGCTCTCCATCCCGGCTGGAGGGACCGGTTCGATTGCATCCTTCGCCAGGAGGACAGCAATCTCCTCTCGCAAGACAGGGGCGGACGCAGGGCTGACCCTGGTGAAATACACACCCGTGAACTTGGGAGGCCGTTTCGCGAACTGAATCGCGTAGCCGAGTCTGATCGCGCGGATGAGCCATTGCGATGGGCTGGCCCGCGCTAACCAGGCAGGCAGAGCCCTCGCAAGTGGCTTCGTCCGCACGATCGCTGACGTACCAGCGGTGGGGCAGCGCGGAGTGGGTGGGCTCAACCGGGAAGCACTGGGGTCCCACAGGAGAGCAGGAGGCAAGAGCTTCACTCTTGTCTCGCACCCGTACTCCGGAGGTGGGGCTGGGAGGGGGAGAGAAAGGAGACCGTTCTCTCTCGCTCCGCGAGCCACTGGCGAAGTGCACCGATCCTGCGAGCTGGAAAGCATAGCGTCCCAGACTGGCAGTGTTCGGGCTGTCACATCCGGGGAAGGGAAAAAATGCTCTTTCTCTAAGGTTTTGATAGCGTTTTTTAACGCTGTTTAGAAGAAGAGCCCCGCCCTCCAGCGGGGAAAGAGCAAATTTCCTCCTCTCCAGATGGCCCGTCTCAGGGACGCTTCGCGGTTCGTTTACCGAACTTAGCGGCGCCCTGGGGCGGGGAGCGCTGGTTGCCTGCGAGATGCTCGGCGCAGCCGCTTGGCCAGAGGCGCAGGCGGGGGCGACCGAGCAAAGCCGCAGGCGGGCGCTCTCGGCGTGAAGCAGTGGATGTGGATGGCTCGGCGGGGAGGAGCGGTTTTACGATCCCGCCGAGAGATGGTATTACCCATCGCCTCCGACTGCTCGCTCACCGGCGTGAATTCCTGGGCGAATTCACTGACGGTGTCGCCGAACAGGCCAGCCTGGGATATGGGTGAGCTAAGAAAGCGAACTTTGTCAGCATCACGCAGATCACCAGGTTTAGCCCGTGGTGGCGTTCCTGGGCCACTAATGTGACCATCGTCCTTCCCTGGGGCACACACAGCCGACTTCAGTCGATAGCTGTGCGGAGCTCATGCTCAGTCCTGGGTCGGAACCATCCCCGCGCAGCTGGGCCAGCGCCTGCGCTAGGGAGCGCTGGTAGGTGGCCGTAGCATGCATGGTGAGGGCGGAGGCGCACGCAGCGCACTGCGTGGGCTTCCTGTGCACATCCAGGAAGAAGGGGACGTGGAGGCTTAGAAGGTCTTGCCTCCTTTATCTCCTCCACATCACACCCCTCTAGTCGGTCCGTCCGCGGGGCTGGGGGATAAACCATCTCCAGACCCACGGCCGAAACAGCCTGGGAAGCACGGCTGCAAAGTCTGCTTCTGGATTCGACGCCACGCCCATCATCCCGGAGGAAGAGAGCAGGTTCGAATCCTCATCAGACAATGACAACCAACCCTCCAAGGATGGTGAGGATGAAAGCGCACGCAGATCGGGCAGAAAAAAGTGCCCTCCAAGACTGCGTGAGCTTACTGCGCACTTTCCGGGAAGAAGGGGACGGAAGGCTTAGAAGGTCTTGCCTTCTTATATCCTCCACATAACACCCATCTAGTCGGTCCGGCCGCGGGGCTGGGGGATAAACCATCACCAGACCCACGGCCGAAACAGCCCGGGAAAGCACGGCCATCATGTCTGCTTTTTAGATGCCAACACCGTGCTCTCCACCCCGGAGGGAGGGAGCGAGCGGGTTCGCATCCTCATCAGACAATGACAGCCCATCCTCCGATGCAGCGATGGACATCTGATCCTCGGTGTCATCAAGTGAGAGGGCGACCACCCGAGGATGGAGCGCTTCTCTCACCTGAAGCTTGGATGGAGCGCGTGGAGGAGCGAGAGGTCCGCGAGCCCGAGGGCGGCGGATTTACTCCCACTGAAACCCTCAGATCTGCCCGAGTGCCAACCGCAGTGCGGGGGACAACTGGGGTGGGTCGCTCTTTTGCAAGAGCGAGCCGCGATCTTAACTGCGCAGCAGACATGACATCACAATGATGGCATGCACTGCCCGCGAGCACCGCATCAACATGCTGGACCCCCAGACATGAAACGCAGTGCTCGTGCCCATCATCCGGGGACAGGAAACCACCGCAACCAGAAACGCACGGTCGGAGCGACGTCTTGAAAAGACGCGCTGCACAACCGTGTTGCTCTTTTAGGAAACTTGCTTCCTATATACATACCGCTCTTGGAGGACCGGACCCAAAGGACGCCAGGCAAGGGAGAACAACCCAGCTCGACCATCTGCCACTGCGTATACACGCTCTGGACCGGGAGAAGCTGCTTCTCGATCTCTCTCTGTAGACACAGGTTGGAGATACCCTCATAGACTCTCTCAGAAGCTCGTGAAAGGCTCTGAAAGCGAAAAGGATAGCGTTGCTGAGCACATGCTAGCCTTTTATGCCACACTGATTGTCATTCAAGACAGCTGTGCACGCTGACGCTGCCAACTCATTGGCATTTCATTGGCCCGTTTTTATACTCTTTCAGATGATTGGATTCTGACGAAATCCCCATAGTGGAAGTTTTTCCACATAGCATTGAAGTTCCCCTCCCGAAGGGGAACTTGTGACCATGGCTAACCATGGTTTTCGTAAACACACCCCAGAATGGGATTATATTGCTCACAGAAGGGTAACATGGGAAAGTGTGTGTGTGGGAAGGTTTATTATATTGTGATGATGGTTGAGAGCTCAATGTGACCCTTCTGAACCTCCTGTGGTGTTTCTCCTGGGAGTTTGGAGAATTAATGGAGTTTTTTTTTTTTCACTTTCAAAATCTGAGTGAAGTTTTTGATTACTGGGATTCTTGGATTTCCTTTGGCATTCTTCTAACTTAGATTACAATTTTAAATATGCAAATTTAGTTCATCATTTTAACAGAATCTGCCGAGGTCCTGTCCTAATTTTTCTGTCAGAGTGTTTTCTCCTCCGGCTCTTTGATTGTCTGATTTATTCTGTCTCTCTCTCTCTCTTCCTCTCTCTTCCTTATCTTTTATGTCTTCTTCAAATGTTAATATGAAAGAGTTCATTCTGTAGTCAGTTTTGTCTGCACTATCATTTTCTAGTCTCATCAAAATGGGTGGATCCTACAAACACATGTACAAATTGTGGTTCTTATAATCAGATGTAATAGAAAAAAGAAATATGTTATGCAAAGAAAATGAATCACATTTGAACCCATTGAGATTTTGATTTGCATTTTCTGTTTCAGCTCTTGTTATTGTTTACCAGTTTAATAATATAATGTAAAACCCTAAAATCAAAATAAAATTCATATAAAATATAAGTAAAGGATGAACAGTGGAAGTCAGTATTATTAGCCCTTCTGTAAATCTTTCTCCCTAATTTCTGTTTGTCAGAAAGAAGTTTTTTTTAACACATTTCTAAACATAATAGTTTTAATAACTCATTTCTAATTGAGGTAACATTTTATTTTGATGGTCCATTTGAGTATTAGTAGACTGTCTGCTTAATATCTGCTGATACTGCTCCTTCAACAGACATTTAACTGACTATAAGAAACTTTGCAAGTACACGTCAACTTACACCAACCCTAACCTAACAGTCTACTTATAATCTAATGAGAATTAGGTGGCATGTAGATGCAATGTAACTCAAATTGAACAAATGAACCATCAAAATAAAGTGTGACACTAATTGGTTTATTTTATCTTTGCCATGATGACAGCACATAATATTTGACTAGATATTGTTCAAGATGGCAAGGTTGACATTTGCATGGAATTGCTCAAAATGCAATATGTGTGATGTGTGCAGGAATGATGTGGTCGGAGTGTAAAGAGCTGTGGACGGAGGGCCCGAGGGAATACATCATGCAGCTCTGGAACGTTCTAGATTTCGGGATGCTCTCCATCTTTATCGCCGCTTTCACTGCGCGCTTCTTTGCCTTCATGCAGGCCATGAAAGCGCAGGAATATGTGGACGAGAAGATCCACGTTCCAGATCTGTCCATGGTCACTCTGCCGCCGGACGTCAGATATTTCACATACGGTGAGAGAGAATCTGAGATCTATCGTTCCTCATTTTTTAAAGAGAATCTGACATTTAATGCACTTTATAAATCTGAAAAACACACTTAACACCGAAATATACAGTAAAGTCAAAATTATTCGCCCTCCTGTGAAATTCTATTTCAAATATTTCCCAAATGGTGTTTAACAGAGCAAGGAAATTTTCACAGTATTTCCTAAAATATTTTTTTCTTCTGAGGAAAGTTTCATTTATTTTATTTTGGCTAGGATAAAAGCAGTTTTTAATTGTTTAAACCCATTTTAAGGTCAATATTATTAGCCCCCTTAAACTATATGTTTTTTTGATTGTCTACAGAACAAACCATAATTATACAATAACTTGCCTAATTAACCTAACTTTAACCTAATTAACCTAGTTAAGCCTATAAATGTCACTTTAAGCTGTATAGAAGTGTCTTGAAAAATATCTAGTCAAATATTATTTACTGCCATCATGGCAAAGATAAAATAAATCAGTTATTAGAGATGAGTTATTATAATAGTAAAACTATTATGTTTAGAAATGTGTTGAAAAAATCTCTCTGTTAAACAGAAATTGGGGAAAAAATATACAGGAGGGCGAATAATTCAGGAGGGCTAATAATTCTGACTTTAACTGTACATGACTTTTAGTAGTTTTACACTGTTAATATTTAAAACATGACAGAATGCATTGTTTTGCATGCAAGAATGTTTAATTTTTCCACATATTACCGGAACCTTGGTGAGCTTGAACATATAACATTGAAACAATCTAAACGTTAATTTGTGTTGTATCAAAAAAAAAAAGGAAAAGAAAAAAACAGAAAAGGCATTTGACATTGGATCAACCTCTTAATGTAATAAATGGCCACAGAGCAGGGTTAAAAACAATTAGCTAAAAACAGAGAAAAATATAAAAAACCGAAAACAAAATTTGTTATTTGAAATAAAGTAATTGTGTATATTTAAATATAATTAAATATACAAGAACCTTACAATTATTTTATTTCCGCTATAGTTGTATTGGAAATATTTGTCATTTTTTCAGTCCAATTTCATGATGCAAAATTCTAAAACTAAAATTAAATGGATAGAAACGATAAACAGTACTAGTAAAAAAGATAAACATGTAAAATAAAAAATATATATATATACAGTTGAAACCAGAAGTTTACGTACACTCTAAAAAAGGAGCAACCATTTTTAAAAAAATGTCTGATGGTAAATCATACTAAACGTTTACTATTTTGAAGTATATAGCATGAGGGTTGCTGGTTCGAGCCTCGGCTGTTTCAGTTGGCGTTTCTGTGTGGAGTTTGCATGTTCTCCCCGTGTTCGCATGGGTTTCCTCCTGGTGCTCCCGTTTCCCCCACAGTCCGAAGACATGTGGTACAGGTGAATTGGGTAAGCTAAAATTGTCCGTAGTGTATGAGTGTGAATGATAGTGTATGGATGTTTCCCAGAGATGGGTTGCAGCTGGAAGGGCATCCGCTGCATAAAACATGCTGGATAAGTTGGCGGTTCATTCCGCTGTGGTGACCCCAGATTAATAAAGGGACTAAGCTAAAAAAAGAATATAAACGAATGAATGAAATTTGAACATAATATAATAAAATAATAACCAATTTAAATTAGTTTTATTTCAGCTACTTTCTGAGGCAAAATTTCTCATTTTCATTTAGTTTAATTTGAGGTAGAAAAATTACCAAGATTAATAAAAAAATCCTAAAAAAAATAAAAATCTATTAAAATTTGTTTAAATATTTTACTTTGTTAGCACACATCAATTATTAATACTATTTAATTATTAATATTAAATAGAGTGTATTGCTGATTTTTTTTTTTTCAAAGCATTTTCACAAAATATCTGTCACAATAAGATTCGTCACCAAAAATCATTACATTTGCTTGAACACAGACAAAGTTGTGGCCAAATTAAGATTCAAAATATCCCTGGAGCGGATGAAAACATCCTCAACAGCACACAAGGGTGCATACGAATTAGTCACTAAACCAAAAATTTACGAATTGCCTTAAAATTTCCCCTTTTTTTCAGCGCGAGACAAGTGGCTGCCATCAGATCCTCAGCTGATCTCCGAGGGTCTGTACGCCATCGCGGTGGTCCTAAGCTTCTCCCGAATCGCCTACATCCTCCCAGCCAATGAGAGCTTCGGGCCGCTGCAGATCTCGCTGGGACGCACAGTAAAGGATATCTTCAAGTTCATGGTGCTCTTCATCATGGTGTTCCTGGCCTTCATGATCGGCATGTTCATCCTCTACTCATACTACCTTGGGGCAAAGGTTAACCCTGCTTTCACCACGTAAGTCACATACACAAAAGGTGCATCCTAAATCACACACTTATGCTCTATAGACTGACTTCACGCAGCCGCCATTAAAAAAGCGAAATCGAGGATGCGGTGGGAAGAAACCCGGAAGTATAGCCTGAGTCACACAGGAATGTTGTGTACCTGGCTGTATATCTTATCAGCGAAGAGAAAGCGACACAAATATATAATTTCACTGCCTTCCGAGTGACCCGAAGGTCAGTTCTGAATGGAAAGTGAAAGTAAAACAGGATATCGGACCTCATTTTCAGCTAAGTTAAGGGAAATGCCACTAGTTAGCTAACGTTTTCTTTCCCAAACACACGTTTTAGATGTCATTCATCAAACTCAAGTTAATGAACTGATTCTTTCACTATATTAGACCTCTCAAGATACTGAATTTCGTTACTGAAATTTATAAAAACCGTCAATTTCCCACTAACATTTAAGCACTGTTAAACGCAACAGCGCTGATTTGCCATAGTGTTCACGTGCTCAACAGAAAGGACTGTGATTGGCCGTGGAGGTCATCAGTTCACTGCACTTCACCGCTGTTTAACGAGTGCAAACCAGTGCAAACACAGACGAGCGATCCGCTGATGACTCGACTGATCTTTGCTGCTTTAAAACACTCCACTGTTCGTGCATCTGTGTTTGCACTCAGTGAAGTGCCGTGAACTGATTACCTTCACGGCCAATCCAATGCTATCTCACGGCAATTCGTAACTTTTTCGTTAGTGGCTAATTCGTATGAATTCGTACGATCTAATTCGTACAAATTAGTACGATTTGCTCATCACCCAATGACAGTTGGGGTTAGGGGTGGGGTTAGGTGCCACACCTCCTTTTTAAAATCTTACATTTTCGTACAACTGAACTCGTACGAATTTGTACGAATTAGCCACTAAACTGACAAAACGTGAAATACTTATGTTTCCTCGTGAGATCAGGCTGGCCAATCACAGTCATTTCTGTTGAGCACTGGTGAATATGGCAAATCAGCGGTGTTTAAGAACGTGCTTAACGGCGCTTAAATGTTAGCGGGAGATGGACGTTTTCAGTACCAGGACAACAGTATTACAGACAACACGAGGGTGTGCTACAGAGGACTGCATTGTTTTATCGCTCACCGGGTTACATAGGCTGAAGCAAGCAGGGAAGCCCCCACTGTGTTTACCTGGTGCCATGAACTGAAGCCCAGCATGACACTCTTAAAGAGATTGTGATGTTGTTTGATGCCTAATATGCTTTTAATTGTTTCAATTAAACTGAACTGAATGATATTAAAGTGATGTTTATACCATATCTGTGTTTTGAAATCGCGGCAACAGCTGGAGGTTTGTAGTCCACAGCATGTTGTTGCAATGTTTATAGTGCTGATCCTATACTTCCGGGTTTCTGAAATAAGTCGTGAAATAAGTGTATATTATGCCGTTTTGTAGTGTAAATATTGTAAGTAGTGCATTCACACTGAAATTTTTATTCTAAAAAGAATGAGTGCACTTTAAATACTCGGATGATGCACTTAATTAAAATTAAAAATAAGTGTGTAACGTTAAACAACTCATGCCCTCATCGGTCGCAGCTTTGCTTATGTAGCGGAAGGGGGGGAGCTATCAGGCACTGACGTTAGATTACTTTTTTTATTTTGGATTGTAAAAGCAGATTTCTCCTATGAGACTGATTATGCCGCCCCCTGATGGTGAATGCGATTATACTCACGATTTGATAGTTTGGTTATTTATTTCACTAATTTATCAAACGACAAACATCATCTGGGAAATGGTCTGGTTCTCGAATCCGATTGGCTGATAGCCATGGGAAATTAAAGCAATATCAGCACTCGTACAGCCTCTTCACCCTTGTGTATTACTCTGCCCACACGAGGACTAAAGAGGGACTAAACAACTCACTACAAAGTTTGACAAATTTTGCAGCTGTTGGAGAACATAATATAATTTTGAGGCTTTTTTAGGCAAGAATGTAGTTGCAACTATTCAGTTCATTTATAAGGATAGTGCCTATTTTAAATATTTCTAATTTCGGAGATTCAGCTCGTCGGTGTCCATCAGCCTGTCACACTGAGCAGAGCAAAGACGGTTGACGTTCCGCCACAAGACGGCGACAGAGACCACATAATAAGCCCTTAGGGGAGAAAACAACAGTAAATTTCAAACTACAGCTGATCAAATTATTATAAAACAGGTAAGCGACATTCTAAGTCGATCTCTCTCTTTTGTACATTGTATTGCTGTATTTATACAACAGTAATCTGGTTGTGTTTGCTTTGCTTTGGCTTTTTCGGGGTTAATTATTGTGATCTCCCGATTGCAACAGAGAAATACTGGTAAATCTCTGTAGACTGATGGCATTTCTTGCCGTTCAGCCTTATAATCTTAAAATGTGAGCAAAATCACTTGTTTCGTCTTCACTTTAGACATTACGCTAGAGAATCATTCAATACTAGCTCTAAAGTGACGCTGGTGAATTAGTAAAGGCTTCTGCTGTTCTGACGGTCAACTGCAGATGTGAATGAATGGCGGAAGAAAGCAGTTCCTCATACAAAAGGGTTTTGAGACTCCGTGTTTGATTTTCTTTGTTATATACATGATTATGCCGTCAAACTGTTGTATAAACGCAATATCACACTCGTAGCAGTGCGATATGGCTGTATATCATCACTAGTCGGGGGCACTTAGGCCACCAATGCCGATATACAGCCATATCGCAGTGTTACTGGTGTGATATTGCTCTTATATATAATATTACCTATTAAATAATATAAATTAAATTACAATTATAAAATAAATTCAATTTAATTTCTTTTTTTCTTCAAATAATTTATATGATTTTCGAGTGCCTTGGACTAAAAACGATTGTATAATTTTTGATATCCCTTATTTAAAGAGCACTGACACATTAATTAACCCATTCAATATAATTTAAAATATGGTTTTGGTTTTGCACTCAAAAAATAATTGTTGTTGCATTTGAACTACTTATTTAAAATGAGCTGAAGCAGCACAATTCTTGAGATTTTTGGGAGACAACTTACTTGCTTTATATTCAATCTACTTATACGTAATTGATTTGTGTTGTGACAACATGAATGAAGTGTGTGTAACCCTGCATTTTTCACAGTGTGGTTTTAACTGAAAAAACCTTGCATGCACCTGCCTGACTCAAACACACAGATCCGTGGTCTGTCAGGTGTGTGTGTGTGTGTGTGTGAATATATACAGTGGTGGCTGACTCAGGCCTGTGAAATGAACTCTGGTCTTCCAGCATCAAGCGTGAGTCTTGAGCTCATTTCACAGTAGACTGACTTCAACTAGAGGAGCATTGTTTCACAGCGAGCGAGAAGTGATGAAACGAGTCCTACAAGTCAGCTTGTGTATGTCTGTGTGCTGTATATATCTCACCCTACACGCTCCTGACACTGAGGTCTGCAGTAGTTTCCTCAATCAGTGTCCGTGCGAGCGGAGATTGTTCATTTTTACACAACATCTCCAGGGACATTAAGGAGATTTACATTGCTGTTATTCTCCTCATCTAATCTCAAGACGTTTCGTTTCCCAGAAGATTTCATCCGATTGTCTGGAGCGGCTGCTGGTTTTACTCACAAGTGAATCATGGGATGCGGTGATGGAATCTTACACTGTTGGCTAATCTAACATTACAGTTGGAGTCAAAATCATTAAATAGTTTACTTTCTTTTTCAAATATTTCCCAAATGATGTTTAACAGAGGAATGAAATTTTCACAGTATTTCCTATAATATTTTTTCTTCTAGAGAAAGTCTTATTTGTCTTATTTTGGCTAGAATAAGAGCAGCTTTTAATTTTTTTAAACCCATTTTAAGGTCAATATTATTAGCATTATTTTTTCGATCGTCTGCAGAATAAACCATCGTTATACAGTACAATGATTTGCTTAATTACCCTAACTTTAATCTAGTTTAATCTTTTTCCTTTTTTTCTCTCTTCACAGGGTTGAGGAGAGTTTCAAGACTCTCTTTTGGTCTATATTCGGGCTGTCCGAAGTGTCGTCTGTGGTTTTGAAATATGATCATAAGTTTATCGAGAATATTGGCTACGTGCTGTATGGGATCTACAATGTTACCATGGTAGTGGTCCTGCTCAACATGCTCATTGCCATGATAAACAGCTCATACCAGGAAATAGAGGTGAGTTATTTACCATTTACCCATGCACAATTTAGAGTTTCAGTTGAATCTAGAGTTCATATTAAAGGGATTGTTCACCCACAAAATTTAAACCACTCACTGTTTACTTACCCTTAAGTGGTTCCAGACTTTTCAGTTTCTTTATTTTAAGGATGGAAAAATAAGATTTGTGCCCGGCGCATGGTCTAACAGGGTTGTGCTTATTCTCTTAATGAGTTCTGGGTGTGTTTTGAGCATAACGTGCATTAAACCAATCAGAGTCTCATCTCCCATTCCCTTTAAAGAGCCGCTATTATGCATTAGAAAAGGTCATATTTGGGTTTTGGGGGTCTTCAACAACATGCCGATATGCGTGCAACGTCAAAAAACACTTTCATTGTCTTATAATATGCATTTATTTTTACCTAATTATCCCAACGACTCTCATATGAATTGTTCAGCGATTCATTTGTTCCCAAACCCCTCCCCACGAAGCTAATCTGCGCTGATTGGATCGATGACCCAGTCTGTTGTGATTGGTTGACTGGGTTCAGCGTGAGACAGAAAGAAACACCCACCACGGCTGCAGTATGAAGTAGCAGAAAGCATGTGAGAGCCCAATGAAGGATTGCAATAAATCAATGCAGTTAAACATCAGCATATTACTCTACTCTTAGCCCTAACCCCAGGGTTAAAACAACGACACACATTCACACATTGTGTAAAACAACGACACACATTCAGTATTAATCCACACAGTGGCAAAAGTTGAACTATTTTAAAAACTGACCGCGCCGTGTGTGTGGAACAGCTGATGGTGGCCATAGCAAAGGCAAACAGCAGAGGATTGGCAGTTTAGAAACGCACTTAAATCGGTAAAGGAAGAAGCACGTGTCATGTTTTTAACGTAGTTTTAGACGCGATATGTGAACAGCCCCATACAGATTTAACCTGAGAGATACAGTACAAGCACTGATCTATAATAGATACGTGATTACAGGCCACACGGGGTGATAACAACTTATAACACACAATTAAACACATATTTTGCAAACTGCACAAAACGAGGCAACAATTTTAATGACACTTACATGTTATGATCCGGAGGAAGAAGAAACTGGTCCATTTGAACTGTAAAAGTTACTGACAAAGTCCCGGTCAAAGTCTGACAAAAGAGTCTCTGCTGCTCCTTCAATAGCAAACGGCCGACAAATCCCGCGTTGCAGCGTAGGTTATTGTATCAATCATCAGAAAAATGACAGGAACAAACACAGCACTAGGTTGGCTATACTGTGGTATTGTTGTGAAAATGAACTTTAACCCTTCATTGCCCACAGCCGAATCTCCATCTGTCAGTGATCGTCATGTTCGTGTCATAATCAGTCCCGTGATCCCCCGCGCCTTTGCTAGTGTGTGGAGGGAAAGCGCATGCACATTTTACCAGAACTGGAACTACATATTTAGTGATGTACCGGTTCTAGGTCGATGCGATCAATCAAAAGATTCGAACCCAACTCGATTTATTTATTCGACTCTGAGTCAAATATTTCACTAATGAATCAATAGTTTTAAACATGCTGCACTTTTAGATTTAAACCTCAGCTGGATGTTTTCATTCACTTAGAGCTGTGTTACACACTGCATGGAAGGTCATTTTCAAAATCCCATAATAGGGGCTCTTTAAGAGTCATAGGCCCGTAGCCAGCCTGGTGAAAGGGGTGGTTCTTTTGCCATTATTTGCTTCATTTTCTATTTAATTATGAGATTTAAATACTGCTTTTTAATGACATTTTAAGCACTATTTGTAGCTGGATTAGCTTGTTGAGTGGTCAGCATAACCACACTTTTTGATGTAAAAAAATATACTTTCTAAACTTTCAGAATAAATAAATATGGAAAAAACACAAACGTTTAAATACAAATTACATCATATTTCATTCATTTAAATTAGGAATCTGTTAAAGTTTTAAATTAAAAACTGAGTCTATTGTCACTTCACTTATGTCAGATTGTATCTTTTCTTACACAGTTTGATGTTGAACTCATGAAAAAAAATAGTTTGCAGTGGGCAAAACTGATTGTTGCACCAAAGCAACAGCCAACAGAGGATTCCGCTTGGTCTTAAAATCTTTTTCAATGGGTTATTTTCACAATTTATGATGGCATAGCAGTTAAAATAGGACAAATGAGCTCATGTATGGGATAAATTTTGGACCTTTGTCAGTGAGGGGTGGGTCTTTCAAACCACCCGAACCACCCCTGGCTACAGGCCTGAGTCAGTTGTGTCATGCCATAGAGCATCTTCTAATGGCGGCTTTGTAAGAGGAAAAACTGAACGCTTTACTAGTGAGAAAACAGTTAAACAGAGCATCTGCAGCGAGGATAAAGATCGAGTCTCCTCCATTTGGCCTCTTTACTTTCTCTTTACTTTACTTTTACTTCTTTGCTTCTTTACTTTCGTGGAGTTAGGAAACAGTGGAAACTCACTCCGCTGAACACATCCATCAGCCTACATATTTAATATGTTTGTTAAGCGCAAAGATTTGTTTCAAAACTATTTCTAAACTCAGTTCTAATTTTCACCAAACGAATAAATGAACAATAATAATGAAGTGTGGTCAAAAAACTGAGTTAATCCAAACACACGTCCTGTTCTTATGCCCCATATGGTGATGCAGACGTCTCCAGAACCCGACAGGTGGACAAATCTAAATTTGTTTTTATTAAAACAAATATGAATATGCGTATAATGAATAATACTGCTAATAATAACAACGTTATACAAATGTAAATTGTCATGTATTGTAATTGAAATAGAAACGCACCAACATTGTGTCTTAACACACCTCCTTTTAAGACCAGCACACCCATGAGAAAATGGTATAAATAACGTTTAAATAACATGGTGCAAAATGTGAAAATGACAGTTGCGCTGGTCTGAAAATAGCAACAAATCGCGCCAAACACATCTTGCACCTTATTGCGCCTAATGTATGAAAGGCCCCAATAGAATATATTTTGAAGAAAGCTAAAACCCTCTAACCATCAACTTTCATAGTAGTAAAAACAAATGGAAGTCAATGGTTACAGATATCCAGCTTCCTTCAAAATATCTTATTGTGAGTTCAACATAATAACAAAACTCAAACATGTTTGTAACAAGTAAAGGGTGAGTAAATGATGACAGAATTTTCAGTTTGGGGTGAACTATCCCTTTATGTTCAACAACAGCGTAAGCATGAGATCAACAACACGGATACTTGCACATAAATGAAGTTAATCAAGATTTTAAAGCAACAGTTGTGGAAAAAAGTCCCTATAAACAAACTTTTCTATTGAAAGCTCATATTTTAAACCTTTATGTAAGTGTGTGTTCATGTTATACAGTAGATTCTTTGCCAAAAATAAGCTTGTCCTCTTCGTTTCCGATAATCCCCTGGGAGAAAAGTATCAGAGCTGCATGTCTGAAGCTCTCCATAGCACTGTTGTTAAAATGACTGTAATCTTTCAGAAGGACTCTTACAGCCTTTGAGGACAGTTGACAGGGTTTCATCTCTTGCTGAGCAATTATACTTGTGCAAATAGCCAATACTTCACATTTCT